>MU226225.1:2400418-2450839 GCA_018584345.1 Thuja plicata
CTCTCATCCTCCACCGAACCCAATATCATGGTTTGACATAGATCAACAAGCTTGAAGAACTCTAAAATTTCATCACGCAACATTGTGCTCTGTTTTAGTTATGTCCAAAGCCTTGTTGCCGAGCCCTCTACATGTGGGTTATGCATTAATTGATATTGATACTTCATAGTCCTTGAAAAAGTGCCTGATTATTGTCTAAGAAGACCTTCATCTACAATTCCATTGATAGTCACTCCATTGAATTCTACAGATTTGCAAAATTCCTTTATCAAAGTCAACAACCTATTACGATAATATTCCTTAGAGTTTAAGTACCAATATTGAGGAAACATAATTGCTATGGCCTCAAGTAGTTGTTCATATGGGAATTGGGATCTTATTTCAAAGGAAACTTTATAGGTTGTCCCTTGCATTAGCTATTATAGACTCGACGATCTTGGTAAACTCTTCCCTTGTAAATCTTGTAGCTTGCTTCTTTGGGGCACTGTAGTACATTGGTATCTGAAATCCCCTTACACAAACACATAAATCTCCATTTTCAATGATCTTTAAATAATTATCAGGATTGTCCAAATCTATTAGTTTCCTCCAGTGATGAAATTTTTCATCGGATAAATTTGGGTCATTTCGATAAACATTATTGAGGACTTGGCATGACATTTTACGCAAAGTAGCATATTCTACAATATAGATGGCTCTTTACTGGGCTTTTTCATAATGAATGTCATTTCTTCTAGCATGGGAAGAAGAGATGCTAAAGTCAAAAGTGTCTCTATATTGCTTAACTTTCGAAGCAGGTCGCCACATCTTTGATTTTTTGCATTTTCACGATTTTCATACATAAGTCCAATCAAAGATTGATATTCAAAAAAATTTTGATGCGCTGGCCCATCCAAAGAGATCCATCTGGTATCAACATCTTTTAGAAGCTTGCTTCCATTGGTAATTCCATCAACAAAGTGCTGAAATTCCCTAAAACATTTGGGACTTCGACAAAAATATGAGTACAACTCTCTTACTAAATCTTCAACCTTGTTTACTAAACGAAACTTTTTCACAACTCTAAAAGAAAGATTCATCGTATGGGCCATACATTGAATCCTAGCAACATATGGTGAACAAGAAGCCTGCATCTTTGTGAAAATACCATTCCTTTGACCTCGCATTACTGAAGTTCCATCTGCTCCAACATAGATAAACTTCTTCACTATTTTCAATTCATCCATAGCTCCATATTAAATTAAATGGCTCTTTACTAATTGAAATAAAGTTTCTTGTGTCGCATTGTCCCTCAATTTTGCAACAGTTAGTAGATGTGGTTGGAAAACATTATTCTATATAGTATAAATATGCATGCATATCCACGATGTATTATCTATTATCGTAACTTCGTGTAAGGACAATGCAATAAAGGTTGACTCTTTTATTTTTCTCTGTACATCTTCTATTTCAACCTGGGCAATACAAATTTCCCATTCCCATCCACTGTTTATTGACCAATGAGTGATAGGATAGTTAGGAACTTTCAGAAAGTGTAACAAACCACTCATTTTTGGATAGTCTGTCATTGGATGCCCTCTGCTCAAAATATGGAAAACATTACTTAATTGAACAACTTTTCCGCATTCTTCTACTTCACTTGCTTTTGCAAAAATAGCATTAATAGAACCTTGAACTTCACCAGGCTTCATCTTAAATTTTTGAAACAAATAATATTCCTCAGCATGCCTTTGATGTTGACATTGCTCCTTTGTTTTATATCTTACCAATTTTATTTCCTTTCCATCTACAGTTGAAGTTTCGTAAACCTTACCAATATGTTTCTCTATGGTATCCAATTTAAGCTGCAGCCACTTTTCTTTTTTATACTTCCAACTACAAATCATACATCTGCATTCTATTGGTGGCTCACCTACAATTGGATTATCCACGGGTTCAATGAATGGATACTTTATCGCTCAATCAAATTTAAATCTCCTGGACATCTCCCATTGACGATCTATTTTTTATTTTGATTTTCCTCTCCCTTTAGTCTTACTATTAATTCAAACATCATCATCACCGAAGTTGATCAATTCATCCTGGTACTGGTTATTTACTTGAAATTCATCTTCAAGGTCATCTTCATCAGAGATATCAGGTTCTGCAACTTTAGGTTCCTCAGTTTGTTGAATAGACTCCTGTGTAAGTTGATAACCTCAAAGTTGTACAAGTTCCTCTGATGATGTACCTTCCTCACTTTGACCAACACCATGACCATTGTGTCTACCCCCACAAAAGTATGAAGATACATTTCTGCATTTCATTGGCCTCTCTTGGACATCTCCAGATTCTCCACCTTCAATAGACCTCTTCCTATTTAAATTTGACTGTGACATCTCCAACAAATTAAGGCTGCAATAAAATTTTACTTGAATAATTATAAGATAATAAGGACTCGTGGTCTTTTTGGTTTGCTACCGATCACAATTGTTAGCTTAGAGTCAACTGATTTTTTGTACTCCTAAATCTCTTGAAACTATCCTTATATACAAATGCTTATTTAATATTTTGGTGAAGGGGACGACATTTGCATATGATAAAAACTAATATTTGGTGAACTCTGTGTAATTCCAAGTAATTGACTAGGCAAATAGGGTGGGAATTTGGGACACGGTGAATTACGATGCATGGCGAATTGGGTCCTAGTGCAAAAAAAATTCTAACTTGGGATAATGGGACTTTGGTGAATGGCGATCCTTGATAAATACCCCTTCCTTAATCTATGGTGAATAATAGTAAATATACAATAGATAAATGGGTGAACAACCCCACTACCGTAGTGAAATTACATAAAAATAGTGGCGAACAACAGACCAATTAACATGTTTTTTATAAAATTTGGGCAAACCGGTCAAACACTAAACTGCGTTGTTTTTCACCAAATTCTATATGCCCGATGGGACATATTCTCCAGTTGGTGAAGAATCACCACTAAAAAAATCCCTGATGCAAATGGTATGCACATGAAGAAGGTATTGACTATGGAGAAACCTTTGCACATGTTGCTAGACTAGAAGGAGTAATAATTATACTTTCTTATGCTACCTTTAAAAGATTCAAACTATACCAAATGGATGTCAAATATGCATTTCTAAATGGAATACTAGAAGAAGAAGTATACATTAAACAACCTGAAGGGTTTGTTGGTAGGTAACAAGAGGAACATGGTTTGTAGACTACGTAAAGGCTTGTATGGATTGAAACAAGCACTAAGAGAATGGTATGAAATACTTTACTCTTATCTCATAAGTATTGGATTTGTAAGAACAAGTGATAATAGTAATCTATATTTAAAAGAAGATACTGATAATACCATTCTCATTGCTGAGATATTTGTTGATAATATAATATTTGGAGGTAATGATATGTTGTGCAAATCAGCAAATGAGCAAAGATTTTGAGATGTCAATGTTTGGAGAGATCAGATTTTTTCTTGGTCTACAGATTCTACAATAGGATGAAGGCATCTACATCACACAATCTAAATACATCAAAGAAGTTATGAATATATTCAAAATGGAGGACTCCAAACCAGTTTGAATACCTATGGCAACCAGATGCAAATTAACAAAGGAAGATAATTAAACCAAGGTAAATCAGACCTTATATAGATCTATGATTGGAAAACTAATGTATGTTGTACATACTAGACCAGATATAACACATGTAGTTGGAATAGTTGCAAGATTATCTGATAATCCCAAGGAATCACACATGAATAATGTTAAAATAATTTTGAGATAGCTGAAGAATACCAAAGACTATGGTCTATGGTATAATAAAGAAGGCAGATTTGAGCTACAAGTCTATACAGATGTTGATTGGGCTGGAAACGTAGATGATAGAAAGAACACAACATGAGGAGATTTCTTTATGGGTGATAGACTTGTCACATGGATAAGTAAAAAGAAAGGATGTATATCACAATCCACTATAGAAGTAGAATATGTGATTGTTGATGCAAATTTCTCTAACATTGCATGATTGAAACAATTGTTGAAAGGTATGACTATGAAAATCCTTGATCCAGTAATTATCTATTATGATAATACAAGTGCTATAAACATCTCATAGAACCCTATAATGCATGCTAAGACAAAGTACATTTCTCTTAAGTATCATTACTTGAAGGAACAAGTACAAGAGATAGAGGTGAAATATGTACAATCCAAAGAACAATTAGCAGGCATATTCACAAAGCCATATCCAAAAAATACATTTGAGTACATGAGGAAGAGACTAGGGGTCCGACCCTTATCTACTGGTCACTAAGCTGACTTGGAGGCTATATCAGCCTACACATTATCAGAAGATCATTCATGTTGATGCAAGCAAAGAGATATGGACTGCAATAACATATCAGTACAAGAAGGTACTTATCTGAACTGAACACCAGAGATATAGTTGGCTTCTAGCTATAGAGATTTATTGCTGATGGGAAGAAACATTCATGATATTATTTTTTTGGAATTGTTGTCAAAGGGAGAGATGTATCCAATAAATGAAATATTATATCTCATATCAGGGAGAGAGATTAAAAGAAATATCCATCAAAGAGAAGAAATTGTCAAAGGGAGAGAAAGATTCCAAGGAGAAAGATATTCAATGAAGTAACCATCCATCAAATGGAGAGTATTGGAAAAAAGATTATACAACAAAGGGAGAGACAAAATCAGAAGTTGCTACATCTATCCACTGAAGGGAATGAAGAAAGAAAGTACTCTATAAGAATCAAATCTAACCTAGAAGAGCTTACCAAGGGTCAGATATTTGAATTGGTTATAGAACAATAAGTTTTATATGATATGGCATGCTTTACATTACATATTTTATATTGTTTTGATAATTATGTTGCCATAAATGCCAAAGGGGGATATTGATGAACTATAACTGATTGAATGTTTGAAGTTGCTAAGTTGATGGTCACTAAGCTGGAGAAAGTAAATGCAAGAAAATAAATCAGTTAATGTATTGTATTGTCATTGATGTCAACTTCGTACAATCTGATTGGTCATGTACATACTGTCATAGACTTCAGGTAATCAAAGAGATAAAGTTTATGTTATCGGTAAGCATGAAAATCTAGTGTACACTGAGTGATAATAAACACTGACAAATAGTGCACATCGATGGACAGAGAACCTCGAGCAGTCATAGAGTAAACCAAGCACCGCAATACCAAGCTTAAATGAAGTGAACCCTGATCAGAAGTGAAGTGATGCCCAAGGATAACTGGAGTCAATGACCAAGAAAACTAAGAGTTGATCATCGATCAGAATTAAAGTTAGGAAATGACAAAATGCTTAGCTGGGAGGAGCTATAATTAGAGTTAATTGATTGATTACTTTTTTTTCATCAACCAGTTGAAGTGAAGATTTAAAGCTAGTTTTATTCATAGTTTTCAAGGAGAAATCTAAGAGATAAAACTAAAGCTATAATTTAAAGATTAAAGTAATGCATGGCGAGATTTGAGGATCAAGAAAGATATCTACATCAAGAATAAGAAAGTCAAGGAATGTAAACGATGAAATCATGTCTATATAAAGAGACACGTAATTCATTGTAAAAAAGAGGAACGCTGAGAATTGTATTTTTAGATTAGATAACTTACGTAATTCATTATTGTATTTTTTAGATTAGTTAACTTACGTAATTCTATGTCATGGAACCCTTAATATTTGTAATCTAACATTCTTTATCAATTGTGAACACTTAAAAAATTCATTCTATAAATTTAGTACCATGCTTTACAATAATTTATCTTGGTTTCCCTAGCGGAGCATTACATTTTGTATCAGAACCTGACTTTCTTCACTAAGATCTCTGGGATTTTTTATGCCCATTAGGTGTTTAGTTGTTAACCATTGTAACTTATAACCTTATGATAACAATTTGAAAGTTGTTTAATTACAATTGTGTTTGATGCATCTTACCTTAGTGACTGTCTAATGTGTTTGGGTACATTCTCTAACATGCGTCTAGGATATTGTATTTTTAGGTGTCGTGAAGCAGTTACTCCCTTGAGTGTGGCTAATACTCATCACTTTGTTATATGTGATGCTTTATGATTCATTATTTATTTTAGTTTTTGATGATTTATTCGTGTTGTATTAGGGCTAACATTAAATTTTTGAACTTTCTTATACTTGGACTAGTCATTTGATTTTCTTTTTTCTATCTATTTTGTGGCATTGGTCACACTTGATTTACTGTTGAAACTCTACACAGTATTTTATGATTTATTGTTGGACTTGTTATTGCCCTGCTGGGGAGTTTTCTTTCTGTTTTGTGATGACTATTCCAAATTTTTGATATTGCTAGCTCAGTTTTGTGATAAGTCTTGTTTCTATCATCTGCATTATGGACCTCTGATAGTATGTGTAAGGGAGGACATTGCAAAGAATGATACTAGGTTGTTTTATCATAATAGGTCAGTTGGGTCAAGAACCTAAGTCCCCCATTGAATTATGCATTATATTCATTAGAGAACCCTTGTAACACCTCTATGTAACCTTTTAATCTTTATTTGTTTGTTGGCTTCTAGCAGTAAGACTAATTTTAGGGGGGTGTATATAGCGCCCACCCATAATTTACTTTTCAATCTTGATGCCTGAATATTTTAGTTATTTTCATGATTATTATACATATGTTAGGATGATTTTACTGACCCCATACTTGCATGTGTATGGTTAGCATATATGTTTTATATTGATGTGTGGTGTGTCTATCTTACATTTCAGTATGATGTGTCTGATGTGGTAGAGGACGGAGATGTAGTTACTTGAATTGGAAAATCTAAATGATCTATGGGTCCCTATCATTGTCTGTTATTTATATTATAAACGTGCTCAACTTTGTTATGTAGGTTTCCAAGTACCAGACATCGACTTCCCTATATTTTTAGGATGGGTGTGCCCTATCACATTATCTCAATGGTAAGAGAGGGGAAATAACAATCAGACCTACATCCTAACATAAGCCCTCATTTGTCCTTATATAGTGGACAAGTATCTAGTTGACTCCTTCTTGAATTTGTCAAGGTGGCGTGAATTTGTGAACTCTTGTTTGAGTATTCTTATGTTTGCATCTTTTATGCTTTTTGATTTGGTCAAATTTCAGTATGCATGCATGAAGGTCAATGTGGTATTTTTTCATGATGTAAGTAAAGAGTAATTAAAGGTTAATTATAAAGTTTAAATAATTAACCCTTCTAAGAATAATAAACTATTAAATATATAGATATTTAAATAATAGGGATTTATTAAATACCTGTATTTATTAAAAGAGATTTAATTAAAAGTCTAAAAATAAAGTTCGAAGGTTTAATTAAATATTATGTCTAAATGGGGATTAAAATGCATATTTAATATAAATAAATTATTAGTATGCTACAAATATTATTTGTAATTAAAAATAATAATATGCAATGTAATTGTATTTAAATAATTATAATAATAAATTGAGTTTTAATTCTAATTAAAAATTGAGTTTTGGGGATAATTAATTATTTAATTACAAAAAAAACAAAAACAAAAAAGAAAGAAAACATAAAAAAAGATACAAAAAGAAAGTTTTTTTTTAGTTTTATGCTCTACAACTCTTCCGCACTAGGTTCCCACCCATTTAATTTTTGAATGCTAGCTTCTGCCTCAGCCCCTACTCCGCTGAGGGAGTAGGGGAGTGACTGCCTAGACCTGTTCCTAGTCCTAGCTAGGAGTGAAGATTGAGAACCCCACTTGGTAGGGGTTGGCCCTTTTTCCTCTGCGCTGGTGGACTCACTTGGTTCCCTGACTGGTGTTACGGTGTCCCCTTAAAATATTATGGAGGTGGACTATGTTGGAGCATTGAGGGGATGGAAGAAGGCGGTGTTCGAATCTGGCTCTCCTGACACCCCTGATATGCCTGAATTCTTGGCTGGAGAATTCGGTCCTGAAATCTCTATCCTAGATGGAGTTGTGGAGGACATATCTACTACCCTACACCTTGCCCTTATTGGGAGGTTTGTTTCCTTTAGGCCCACCATAGAGATGGTGTGTAGTTGGTGTACGGCCAGATGGAAAGTTAAAGGATCCCTGTCTGTTTTTGCTATGCCAGGGGGTCTGTTCCTGTTCAAATTTAATGTTGAGGTAGATTTTACTAGTTTTTCAATAGGGAGCTAGTAATATGGGAAGCACGCTCTTCTAATGGCTAAATGGAAGCCTGGATTTAACCCAAAATTTGAACTGAAAAAAGCTGCTTTGGTGTGGGTCCACCTTCCTGGTCTTCCCTTGGAATTGTGGGATGATAAAGAGCTTAGATGGATAGGGAACTCCTTTAGAAGTCATATGACAGCTGACACAGTTACTCTGACTAAGTTGCACCTGTTGTTTGCCAAATTTTATGTTAATGTCATTATGAACAAGCCCCTTCCCAACTTTATACTGCTTAAGTCCAAGTGGGGGAACTGGAACTAGGCCATTGTTTATGAAAATGCCACCCTACACTGCCAAAAATGTGGGAAAAATGGGCATGTGGTGACAAACTGTAAGGGCTCCACCAGGATGGACGAACAACCTAACACGTGCTCCCCTCCTAAGTTTGAGAAAGTTAGTGAGTCCTTCCAAGTTGTGCCTTCGGTGAATACCACAGTTTAACAACCTTCCCTTGGTGGGTTTCCCCACCATGTTGGTGAGCTAGTGTTGGAAGGGTCAAAGAAGAACACAGAGGCTGAGAAGATTGAGGCCTTAGAAAAAGGGCTAGTGAAGGAAGGGTCAGAAAGGAACACAGAGGCTAAGAAGGTTGAGGCATTAGAAGGAGAGATTTTCATGGTGAACACTGAAGCTAGGATGGGTACAGCCCTTGAAGATGGTGAAATGGTCATAGTTTTAATGGATGTCTCCAACGCTCCCATTAACAGTCCTAAAGGTCTAGTTACCAGTATGGTGAACAAGATTCTTGAGGCTAGAAGTGTTCTAACAGGAAAATTTTGGGGAGAAACTTCTTCCACTAGACAATGTGGATCAGAAATTGGGGAAGCGATGATGAGATCAACCTCCTTGTTGCGCTTGACTTCTGCTTTCAACTAGTTATAACCCAAAAGGAAAATTAGGAGCAAGAAGATGGATGAATCAAAAAATAAGGCAGATGTGGGAAGTGAAAACAAAGTTGGACACCCGATAGCTAGGGTGGCCAGAGCCAAGGAAGCAGCAAGGGCCATTGCTAGTGGAAGGAAACTAACCCTGGAAGACTCTCAAAAAGGTAAAAGATGAAGTTCCTATCATGGAACATAAGGGGCATGAACAGCCCAAAAAAATAGTTCACTTTGAAGAAGTATATTACAGATCTCCGAGTTGATATGGTTCTCATCCAAGAGGTTAAAATGAAGTACCATAATTTTGCACCGCTGGTTGATAAAATTTGGCTTAGAGTGGCCTTTTTGTACAGTGAAGATGATGGGGCTTCAGGTGGTGTTTCTACTCTCTAGAACCCTAGTAACTTATCTGGGAACATTGTGGCTTCTTCTCATAACTTTCTTGCTGTGTTTGTTACTCGGAACAATTCTTCCTGGTATATGTTCAATATTTATGCCCCAAATTCTAGAATTGAACGGGGTAGAGTCTAGGGGGGAATATCTAACCTCATTGATGCTGACCATGATTACCCTGTTATGTGTGCTAGGGATTTTAATTCTCCCCTTTTCCCTTCTAAGAAATTGGGGGGTCCCAAGATTATTCTGATAGTATGCAGGAGCTGGCTAATTTCATGAGGATAAGTGATTTGGTCGATATTGAGTTGCAGGGAGTGGGTTTTACTTGGTCTAATAATAGAAAAGGTAGGCACCTTATCTAGGTTAGGCTGTATATATGGTTGATCTCTAGTGGTTGGGATATTTCCCCTCTAATTGGCCTCTCCCACCTCCTAAGGACTATGTCTGATCACTCTCCTTTGATTCTTGACTGGGAGGAGAAAGCCCGTGCTGGACCCCGGCCATTCCACTACGAGATCATGTGGCATTCTCACCAAGAATTTAAATATTGTATAAAAAGGTGGTGGAATGCGACTATTAGGGGAATGAATATGTTCAAAATTGCTGAGAAGCTTAAAATTATCAAAAGGGAGGCCCATGGGTGGAGCAAAACTAAGTTCGGGGATATTTTCCAGTGTAAGAAAGAGATAGAGGAAAAACTTAAATCCTCCAAAATGAGATGGCCATGGGAACTTCACCTTGGGAATCTCATATTGAGGAAGAAGGCTAGAGTAAAAAATGGAAAGATAACCTCAAGAGGGAGGAAATCTTCTACAAGCAACGATCTCATATCCAATGGCTCAAGGAAGGTGACCGCAACTCAGCTTTTTTCCACAGATTTGCTTCAATCCATAAAAGAAGAAATACAATTAACTCCCTAGCTATCGGTGGGGTGGTGATGACAGAGGAAGAAGACATGGGTAATCATGCTACGAATTTCTTTCATGACACTTTTAGAGGTCTGTTACGGAGGGGGGTAGATTTTGATAGCTCTCGTCTCCTAGAGGCTATCCCGACTGTTATTTATAGAGAAGAGAACGATATGCTGCTATCCCAAGTTTCTGAAGAGGAAGTAAAAAATGTAGCTTTCTCCATGGGTTCTTTCAAATCCCTAAAGTTCAAGACCCCAAGGAACTAAGTGATTTCTAGCCTATTATCCTCTATAATACTACTTATAAAATCCTATCAAAAATTATCACAAATAGGATTAAACCTCTCCTGGGTAAAATAATTAACCCCAACCAGAAGGGGTTTGTTCCGGGAAGGCAAATCCTAGATGCGGTTATCACTACCCATGAAATCATTCATTCAATGGAAAGAGGTAAAAATGTCGGCATGGCACTGAAACTAGACATTTCTAAGGCGTATGGTAAGGTGATTTGGAAATTCCTGTACGGGGTGCTAAAAAATCTTGGATTTCATGACAACTTCATAAGAATTGTCAAGGAGGCGGTGGAAACAGTTGAATTTGTGGTTCTTGTAAATGGTTCACCTTGGGGGTCCTTTAATCCAGAGAGAGGCTTGCACCAAGGTGACCCTCTATCCCCTTATTTGTTCCTCCTTGTGGCTTAGGTGTTGGCTCGTAATTTATTGAGACTAGAGGCTTCTGGACACATTGCTAGATTTAAACTAGCTTCCACTCTTCCTCCTGAAGTCATTCAACAATTTGTGGATGACACGTTTCTGTTTGGGAAAGCTTGTATTAGAGAAGTGAGAGAATGGAAATCTCTACTAAATGTTTATGCGAAGGCTTTGGGTCAGGTGATTAATTATAGCAAAAGAAAAATTTACTTCTTTAATTCTTAACACAGAACCCAATTGAAAATTATGGAATGTATTGGTTGTAAGGGTGGTATGCTTCCCAACACCTATCTCGGGCTTTGTCTCATTGTGAAGGAAGTCTCTGACCCTTTCTGGAACTCCATCCTTGAAAAAATGCAGAAAAAGTAGTTGGATGGAAAGGTAAGGTCCTCAGTAATGCAGGGAAGCTCCAACTTCTGGCGGTAGCCCTTCAAGGAATACATGTTTACTTCCTCTCTCTTTTTAAAATCAATGATAGAACATCAGAGAAACTAGAAAAAATCCAAAGGAACTTTCTATGGTATGGAATGAAGGAAAAGGCTAAAATGAACCTGGTTAGCTGGGATACGGTTTTCCAACCTAAGAATGTTGGAGGGCTAGGAGTGACAAAGATAAAATATCTTAATAAGGCGCTAATTACTAAACTTGGTTGGAAAATTTTTAATGGAAACTCTAGTTGGTGTAAAATTTTGAAGGCCAAATACTACTTAAATGACCAATTCGCCCTGGGCCAAAACTACCCCACTGGCTCTAAATTCTAGAACTTCATGGTGAAAAGTAAAGGTATCTTCCTCAGAGGCTTAAAATGGGTGTTGGGGGATGGCAAGAAGATACATTTCTGGGAGGACTGGTGGGTGGGGGATAAACCTCTCAGTAGAAACAAACTTGGTCTCCTTAGGGATCATTTGATTTCTCATTTTGGTGACAAAGTCAATAACTACATTTCACAAGATAAGAAATGGAAGATCCTTGCTAATGCTTACCATGGCCAGGAGCATGTCACACCCTACATTCTGGAGCTATAGGAACTGATTGCTGATATCAGGATCCCCATCTCTCAAATTGTTGACAAGGCTATGTGGTGTCACAGCAAATTAGGGGAGGTTAAGGTCAAATCTGCTTACATAGCTAACATTAAGGTTTTGGCCGATGAGATGAGTTGGGGAAAGGTTTGGTTTCCTCAGCTCATCCCCAAAATAAAAATTTTCTGGTGGACCACTCTTCATGGAAAAATCCTTACATTGGACAACCTCCAGAAATGGGGAGTCCAGCTGGTTAATAGGTGTGTTCTTTGTAAAATGTAGGCTGAGACAATAAATCATATTCTTATACACTGCCCTTACACTTCTCAGGTGTGGGCCAAAATCATGAGCAAACTACAGCTGGACTAGGTCTTTTTGGAGCACTTAGACCAATTTATCAATAACTGGGGTCGCATAGCTGAGCACCCTCTCATCAACATCCTTTGGCATCTATTACCCCCACATGTCTATTGGAGTCTTTGGAAGAAGCAGAATAAGTAGATTTTCAGAGGAGAGGACAACAATGTTGAAGGAACGGTGTGGCTGACTATGAATCTACTGAAGGAAAACATGGATACCTGCCGCTAGAAAATCCCCCCCACTACCCCCCCAAGGGATTGGAGTGTATGATAGATAAGGAATGGGTTCTTACCACCTCTTTCTACCCAAAAAACAACTCCAAAATTTTGACTAGACTAAACACTAAATGGTCACCCCCGGAGGAAAACATAACCAAGCTGAACTTTGATGGCGCTGCCTCCAATGGTATTGCTGTGGGTGGAGGTATTCTTAGAGATCAAAAGGGTCACTTGATATTGGCCTATGCGGTCCACCTGGGGAAGGGGTCTAATAATTTGGCTGAGATGTCTGCTCTCCTTTGGGGTTTAAAGGTGGCATCTGATATTGGGATTAAAAGATTAATCATAGAAGGGGATTCTAAAATTGTGATTGAGCTGGTTAAAGGGAACTCTACTATTGGCTGGATTCTGGAAAATGTGATGCAAGACATCTGTTCACTGCTCCCTAGGTTCGATGATTTCATCCTTCAGCACATTTATCAAGAAGGTAATCCGATGGATGACATGCTAGTGACCATGGGTCTTGCAGAGAATGGCTTAAGATGCTGGAGAAATTTAAATTCTCTACCCAAGCATGTTATTTTTCTTGTGGAAAAAGAAAGAAATTTTAATGATGAATAATGAGGCTAATTTTGATTGGTCGAGAAAGACGGAGGACAAGTTCATGAGGTGCCGCATCATTTCAATTTTTAAAAGAGATATGGAATTTGGTTCTATTAATTATTGCCAGCTGAAAAGACAGGCTATCAATGCCATTTTTAGAAAAAGTACAGGCTTTTTCAAATTAAAAGAAGACGTGGAGCGTGACACACGTAAGGGAAAGAATGATATGACTGATGTGATTAATGGTTACATCAAGCCTTTATGGCATTATCATTTCTTGACTTGCAAAGCTTATTCTTTATTCTTGGGAAACCACGTGAATAGTACGGGCCAAATTTGTGAGAAGGCAGACAATAGAACCACCTAGTTATTCATCTGGAGAAAAACCTTCTACATTTGTTGGGTTGTTGGCTTTTCTCTGGTGAGGTTTGTGCTAAACATAGGAGGGAGAGGTGGGATCTTGGTTGAGACAAAGGAGGAAGACTTTCTAGAATACAGCTCGGAGATAGGTGGGGATATGGTGCGGGTGGAACCCGCTAGGATTGAGGATGAATTAATCAAAAATCCATGCATTCTCAACTACCTTAAGGAGGGCAGTTTCTTCCCATTCATGAAGGCTATGGGCAGCAGTGATGAACTGGTCTTTTTACAGTTGGTTAAAACTTGGGATGAGCACAAAGTCACGATAAATGGAATTACTTTTGAGATTAATGAGGAGGTTATTACGCAAGCCACGGGTCTCTCCACAGAGGAAAGAAAATGGAAGAATATCACCAAAATCTGAGATGACACCCATATGAAAATATTGTTCAAAAAAATAGAGATTCCCAAATGATTTAGGGGAGGTTTCAATAGAATGACACTGCCTGACCCATGGAATGAAATGTGCATCATTCTGATCAAGTATATCACTCTGGAAGGCCACTTTGGCAGTTGTTACAACTACCATTTCCTGCTCCTTAACCACTTTAGGTACAATGATTCCATCTCCTTTCCATTTTTTCTTCTCCATTTGATGGAAGCTTCTGTTATGGAATTCAGAGAAAAAATGAAATCCAGGCAGAATTATTGTATTCTCTATCAGGGTTTAATGCTATGCCTTTACAATTTCCATTTATCCCTCTATCCGCCTAGCACTATTACTCCATAACTTTATGTTGTATCTTGAGAATCCTAATGAGCTATAGATCACTCTTTCTAACCCCATGACTTCTTCCAAAATCCCTATTTCCAAGAAGAATAAGTTGGGTTCTGTTGACGGTGACCAAATCACCATTGAGTCTAAAGGAGAGGAGGAAAATGATAGTAGGTAGAGATCTAACAGAATTGCCACCAAAACCAGATACAAGCGAAAAGCTGTGAGAAAGAGGTTCCCTGATGAGGATGAAGAGGAAGAAGATTCAGAGGAGGAAGAAGAAATTAAGCAGGTCACAAGGGGGAAAGCTAAAGTGGGGAAGAAAGTTAAGGTTGAGGAGATAGAAAGGGAAAAAAAAGAAGAAACACTCTATTGTCGATGGGACTGAGAAAATTCATGACTCTTATGTCTCTGCCAGTTTCTATCTCCCTGCCTTTGACCTTTCGAAGAAAAATCTCTTTGAGGAGACGAAAGTGGACCCACCGCTCCTAACTTCCTAGCCCCTTAGCCCCTAGGTGGATATTAAGGGAGCCCCAGAGGACTCCAAAAAGATAGATAAGAAAATGCCTGATGTTGTGAGTGACACTCTCCATATAACTAAAGGTCCTCAGGAGCCCCTCTTGCTTTCTGACCCTAAGGAGGAGCTAAAGGAAATGAGGGTGGAAATCAAAAATCTCAAGGAAAGCTTTAATAGGATCACAGAATTTGCTGTGAAGGTCATGCTTGTGGCTATTACTACGCTCCAACTACTTCATATGGAGAAAGCGAATTTGGGAGGAGAGCGAAAGGATGAAGAACTATACTAGTTCCTCATGGATGACTAGCTTAAGCTCTTGTTGAATGGCGGGGAAGGTAACCCTAAGTAGTTTCCTTTTCCTTTTTTAATGGTTATCTTTTTTGCCTAGACTTTTCAGTTGGGTGATATGGGCCTGTTAGATCTTCGGTTAATCTGAATTTTTTGTAATGTTGGTTTTCTGTTTGTTATTTTTAATGCTAACTTTACCGATACTTATTATCACAGACTGGTTACCAACCTCATGGTGAGGTTGGGGCCTGTTAGGACTTCCAGGCTGGTTATCAGCTCTGTGTTGGAGTTGGGGCCTATTGATTTTCTTTCTTGGTTTTTGGTTTTTAAAATTGGCATAGGTTGAGGGTTTGCTGTGTGTGTTTCTTGCTGGTTGTCAGCACTCCTCATGCTGGTTGTGTCTATTCGGGTCAGCCCCCAGTTTCATCTACTTTTTTTAAATAAATAAAAAAAGAGAAGAAATAAAAGAAGGATATTTATTTATTTAAAAGAAATATATTTAGATATAATACATAATTTGGGAAAGAAAATAAATAAATAAATAATATTTATTTATTTAATATTAAAAGAAGAAAGAGAAAGGAAATTGTGTATTTATTTCTTTTAAAAATAAATAAATAAGTAAATTAATTTTATTTAAAATAAATAAGAAAAAAACCAATTCTTTTATCTTTTTTTTTAGGGTTCAGTATTTTATGAAGTTGTCCTAGAAACCCTAGTTGAATAGTTTTTATTTATTGGAGGATTTTCGTCATTTGAAGAGAGGACACAAAGATTTTTTAGAACACAAGTTGTAGGAGATAGGATTACAGGTTTTGCATCGATATTTTGAAGTTAAAGAATATATTTTTAAATATTGGGAGTGAAGTCTATTTTTTGGTTCTTCTTCTTTTTATTCTTATTCTTAGCACTACATGGTGTTTTCAAGGTAGGAGTTTCTGAGTCTTTTAGCAGTTTCTATTGGAAAGATAATTTTATTCATGCTTACTTAATTGTGATTTGATTTTGAGGTAATTTTCTTGTTATTTCTAAGAAAATATACAGATGATTAGGATGTTTTTGTGAGTTATGTTTATGGCATGTATGGTATTGTGTCAGAATTCTTATGGAAACCCTAGGAGAGAATGATTTTAAAAGGATACATTTGTTTTGTATATCCATTAAGGTTTTACCAAATTGTCCAAATTTAGTTGCATAAATTTCAATTGTATGTAATAATCATTTATTATGAGCTATGTGTATTATAGATGCTTCTATGTAAGGATATGGGTTTGAAAATATATGTTTTTAGATTAGGGTTGTGAAGAGTCATGGTAGGGAATAATTTTCATTTTAGATGTCACCCTATAAATATAAAGACACTTTAAGATACTTATTTGGGTTTTATTGAACATATATCAAAATTAAATAGGGTTCCTTTGTATGGAAAGGGTCAATTATTGGTTGTTATAGTGAAATTAGGCCTATTTGAGCTTGATTTTTCAATCAGAGCTCAACAAACATTCATCCATGTAACTTTTGGTAATTAAATAATTAGGAAAATTTCTTCATTGATATTTTAAATAATACTATTATTAATTTTATCCCTAAGTTTTATGATGATCCAACAGTTCAAAACAAAGTTATGGTCTTTTTACCACACTAGTAACCTTCATTCCCAAACAGGGCTTCTATAGAGATTTACTTTTTACATAATTTAAATGAATTTATCTTTAGGACTGGAAAGAAACAAAAATAGGTGAAATTAAATTATTTGTCTATCTATATAAGTCGCACATCCGTATCATTTCATATGATATTATACCATTCAAATTAGTGACTAATCTGCAGAGAGGAAATACACAAAACCTCACCGTTATAAAGTTAAAATTGTTAATAAGTATTATTAATTAAAAATTAATCAATTTGAAAATTATTAAATAATTAATATAACTGACCTAATCAATTTATAATTTAATCTTAAATATCATAGAGATTCACTAAAACACCATACATGTTCCATATGTGTACTTTATATTATTAATTATGTCATTTATGACTTAAGAGTATTTTAATAAATATAATGATGTTATATAAATGGAGTTAAATAATATGTCAAATGTATGCATTCCTTATTTCATGTGATCTTGGTGTTGTGAAGTTTCAGTGTGGGTAGGTTGTTACCCTAGGTGGGTTTTGTCTTCGGACTTGTACTATCTAATGATTTTATGCCTTTTTCTCTTTGGGTTTCCTATTGTGGAAAGTTCATAAGCTATTTATGTCATGATTTGTTCATGTGTTTTCTTGCGTATATCTATGAATGATGTCATTTTTTTCTTGATTCCTTGATCTTTATCTTATTTGACCATAAGAGGTGATAACCAATATTGTGATGAGTTATGATTTGTTCACTTGGTCACCTTGTTTCTTCTACTATGATTGTTTAATGTTTTGAGTGATGGTAGTTTATATTATGATTTACTCCATGTTGGAGAGAGATGTTTTTTGATACTATTGAGGATCATTAATTTTGTGATATGGGATTATGAGAAGTTGGTGATTGTTTATTGAGATGTCCATTATGGGTTGGACGGTTTGGATCCTTGTATATGATGTGATAATTATTATTATGCTCCATCATTTTACCTTGGTGATTTTTGTGACTTGATTATTTATGAGGATTTTTTTGTGGCTTTGAATTGGGATTTTATTTAGTTCTTATGGTTGGAGCATTAGGGTAGGTTATCTAGGAGTATAGAGGGGAAGTGTTGCAATGAGCATAGGGGCCCTCAAGTGGATGCTAGGATCACTCATTTTAAGTTGAATTAATAAGTGATAACTTAATGAAATTAAGTGAGTGAGAACATTAATAGGATAAATATGTGTCTCTCCCATGCCTAGAGTTCTAGTACATGCTAAGGATGGTAGTGGGAGAAGATGCTTAATTTATGTCTTGCAGAATCCTTGTTTGTATGAAAGAATTGCTGACCTGCATATGGTCACTTGAGTGTCGGGGTCCAGAGAGGCTGCTAGGTCCAAAAACAAGGGTTATACGTATGTGATGAAACTTTCGTATATTTTTTCTAGGTTTATACATGAGTTTTGGTACACTTGTTGGTCTCTTGATCTTTTATACTTTACACCTTGAATCTTTGTGTTACCTTTTTATCTAGTGTACCTTTACATTAGTTTTTCTTGTTAGTACTTTCCCTTGTGTGTGGGTCTGTTGTTATCTCCTCAGCATGGTGGGAGTGGACCTTTGGTTCCATGAGGTTGGGTGGTAGTGATTCTTATTACCATTGAGATCTGATGTTCATGACTTTTTCTAGGATGATCCGTGTTGCAGTTCTTCCTCCTTGCTCTTATCTTTCTTATATTGTATACTTGTATCATTATATTAGTTGTGACATTCTTTGATATTGTATTATACTTTATATTTCATTTTATCACATACCTTATGAATTGTGCATTGGATGTTAGTTTGTTATGTATACCTTATGATATCAGTTGTATCTGGGTTTCATTTGTGTGATGTACTTGTTATTCTTTTGTATTATGGAGATTGTATATATTATTTATTGTATTTTGTAGATTAGTTAACTTATGTAATTTTACATCATGGAACCCTCAGGATTTGTAATCTATAAATGAGTTACATTTATGTGTTTGCATTGTCTTATGTTATATTGCTTCCACATCATTATTCTTTATCAATTATAAACTCTTAAAAAAAATCATTTTGTTAATTTAGTACCATGCTTTAGTTTAATTTATCTTGGGTTCCCTAGCGGGGCATTACATTTCCCATCAATAAATTTTAATTGATAACCTTTATCCACTAGCTGTCCAACACTCAACAAATTATGTTTAAATCTATCAACAAGTAATACGTCATCAATATTAGTCTTTCCATCCAAAGAAATAGATCCGCCTCCAATGATAAGCTTAGGATTGTTGTCACCAAATCTCACAACACCACCATCATACTTGGTTATCTTAACAAGTTTATTTATATCTCCAGTCATATGGTGTGAACAATCATTGTCTATGACGCATTTATATTTCTTTTCAACATATAACACTAGGGCTCCCTCTTCATGAATAGGTTCATCATCCTTGATAGAAATAAATCTAATCTCATCATAATAAATAGTATCATCATCATAAACACCTTCAATAGAATAGTAACATTCCTTATCCTTGGATTACTTAGGTCTATAAAACTTAGATTTATGCTTAGGAACCCTTGTAGGACATCTAGATGCAAAGTAACCTATCTTATTGCACGAAAAATAAATTAGATGTAACTTTCCTTCAAAATTACCCTTACCTCTATTTTCTCTTCAAGCGATCCAGGCCATAATTTCATCTGGCTTCCTTTCTTCTTCCTGTATCTTTTCCCAGTCATCAGCATATTAACCAAGCTCTTCTTGCAAGTCACTACTGTTGGTGCTCACAATCCCTAATAAAGTCTTTATATTTTTATGCATAGTTTCCTTCAATTTTTTCTCAATCTTAGGTAATGAATCTCCTATCTCTACGGCCTAAAAATTAGTTAATTTTGCAATCAACATCTCTCTATTCAAGTTTTTAGTCAAAGGTATGATCTCCTTTATAACTTGCACTTTAGTTTTGTAGAAAAGTGTCAAAGATCTCATAATTTTTGTGATCACTTCATCTTCATTGTATGTGCCTCCATAATTTCTAATGCCATCAACAACCTCTCTAACTCTTTGTACATATATTCTAATGTTATCATCATCTTAAATTTTCAGGTTTTCCATCCTTGTCTCCCATTTTTTCAACTTTTCATTCTTAGTAAACTTATCTCCTTCATATAGTGCTTTAAATCTTGACCAAATTTTATGTACAAAATCCAAGTCTTTAACCTCTATGAATTCACCTTCAGAGAGCGCACTAATCAATGCTTCTCTTGAAACTATATTATAAGAAAAATACTTCTTTTCATCATTAGTAGCTTTATCCAGTTCATCTTTAGTCTTGACCAACTCATCTTTCTTTGTATTCATTAAGTAGTCAATTCCCAAACATAGCAAATGATTCCTCATTTTGTTCTTCGAACTCTCAAAGTTTCCAAGATCAAACTTCAGACTATCCTACCTGCAGTATTCCAATTTAAGGATCACCTCAAGTTATTAATATTTATCTTTAAGGACCAGAAGCTCTGATACAAAATATTAGGAATACCAGTCCACCAACAAAACTGAGAGGGGGGTGAATCAGTTGTGAAACAAATTATTCAACATTAAACATTATAAACCAAAAATTTACTCCAAATGATAACAAAGTAAATGCAACACTATAACACAATATTTTGTTGTCAAGGAAACCCTGTTAAAGGTAAATCCTCGATGGTAATTAGCACCCCCAAATAGTGTGCTGAGAGTATAGTATCACTCCTAAAATATTTATCCCTTATAGGAGCTTATTAATGCATTATAGTACATAGTACTTATTAAATGACAAACGTATGGAGTAACAGTAAGCCCATTGTCTAGGAACAATGCCTAAAGAAGGTTAAATCCACCTTCAAGATTTACTATCTGAAATTCAAGTGTATATGAAATATCCAATTCAAATACTCTCTCATAGAAACTATATTTTCTTGATCATTTCCAATAAAGCATCTTAATCACACCCTCTTCTCTACATCTAGTAGTCTTCACACAAACAAGCTCACAGCTTTCACACTTCATTGTTGCCACATAATCCATAAAATAAAACAACTTTCTTTTATACATATTTACAATAAGCAATTAGGTCGACCAATTAAGATTTCCCAAATGTAGAAATAATTATATAACCTCTTGTTAAGATACACATGGTACCTATAACAAGTAAACACCAAGTAAAATTCATCAAATATAATCCAAGATCCGTAATCCATCCTTGCAATCCATAATACATGCTCCATCTCTGAAGTTGGCCCCAAATAGGTCTCCTCTAGAACACATGCCACAACTAAAGTCACAAAGAGTCTTGTGACCTAAGAATAATAAAACACATTCCTCAAGATGTCTTTCATCATTCCCCAAGCTTGCATATCAAGAATCCATATCACACGTAAGTTATCCTCAAAACTCAAAGACAAACTCTATAATAGTTCACTGTCATAGTCCAGTACCTAGTTTCACTCAAACTTCTGTAACTCACACAATCTTATATATTAAGAAATGTGACCTTAGCCATAAGATCACAACACATCCATATACATATTATCATCTTCGCACATTTTGAATAAACTTTATAGTACCCATACACATCTATCAGTATGTTATACACCAAATTTGTACCCTATTAAACTCTTAAGTCTAATGATTTGGTATAACATGGGAATCACTTCCAGGTTGTGGGACCTATGCTAACTAAAGTGAAACCTCTAGATTCTAGGCCAGTTCCTCTTGGATAATCATCTATTTTTTCTCTTTAAACATGAAAAGTAAACTTGGGACCTGAAAAGGGATAGAAGGCGAACTTAAGGGAAATAAAGAAAAATTTAACCTACAATGTGATGCACCAAAAGTGACATGAATCATTATATAATGACCAAGAAATAGCATGAAATTCTTGAATTCAAATAAGCACAACTTCCTAAATAGGCTTGCATAAGTATTTCATAGAGAGGTCTGAGATGAAAAGAGGCTATTTAGGGAAAGAAAAGATTTCACAAACAATAACATATTCCATGGAATAGACACAGACTATGACCTGCAAATAGACATTCACTCCAACAAATAGGTACAGAGATGAGACAAAATGACATGAGATGAACAAAATCCACAAGATCATGTAAATCAATCGCCCACAATAGTGCACAGAGATCCAAAAAGAAAGAGGCGTCAAGAACTCCAAGATTTGTCTAATAGTAGCCACTAAACTATTCTTCAAATAAGAGAAATACGGATAAGAAAACCCAGGGGAAGATAAAATTCCACCAAAAGTCTTTGCATAAGATGAATCTCAATGAGAAATTACAAATAGATGAAAACCTGGGGGCGGAGAGAATGCCAAAGAAAGTCTTGTATAAGATTGAAAAAATACTTACAAAACCCCTAAAACTACTTATATACAACCTCCTCTAGCACAAGGCTCGGGAGTAAATCCATTTGATCAGATCAGGGTAAAAATTAGGGTTTCAATAAATATTACTAAACAATGCAAAAACCCTAAAATGGTCAAGTTTGTCCATTAATGCATTAGGGAAATATCACAGAAGATCAGATTAGCATTGAAAATATCCCATATCGCCATAAATTTGAGCAGATATATCATATCAATCCATCTACCCTCCCTGCAATTTTGAAAACATCACCACCACCATGAAAAATATGAGAATGGTATTTGAATATTCAAATTTAAATATAAACAGCCACAAGTGGCACGAAATGTTAAATCAACGGCTCAGGTTTGAAACTTTATCAACTTTAAAACACAACCGTCGATCCTCTTTAAGTTACTCATGAGCATAGGATCTAATTTTCCATGTGGCATGTAGGCGTGATGCCTCAAAAAATAGACATCTTGTTATTTACCTTTGAGGGATAGTTCCCGTCGTCTGATCGATCTTAACTTGTGTTACCTTTATCTTACCTTTGATGCTGACCTCAAATCTGACTTGGACACATGTCAACAGGGTGAATTTCCTTAATGGTTAAACAATCTCATCTTGGCCTTTGAGGGAAATCACCTATCAGATCTTCCTTAAGTTACCATGTTTTTACTACTTTTAACCTGGGACCAATGACATCACCAGTGCCAGATGTCACCTCGGGGCAATGCCTTAATCACTAGATATCGATCACTTTTTCTTTAATCCTTTACGCCATCCACATGATCAAATCAAACCTGATCGAAGATTACCTTACCTTATGACCTCAGCCTGGCCTACCATGGACATGTGGTGTGATGGTGCAATGCCTTGATGAGTAGATCTTGAGAATCTTTGTTTCAAGGCTTTACGCCTATCGTTCTATGAAATGTGTCTTGCTCGATCCTTAACTAATGTCGCAATGCCTTGATGGATAAAAAAATTCATCTCTGCATCAAGGATTTATGCCTATTGTTAGATCTTCATCAAATTTACTATAGATTAACCTAAACCTTTCTTTCAAACTGTAGGTCCCACCTGGTCAAAAAGGGCACATGTCATTCAGGTGCAATGCCTCAATGATTATCTATCTTTCATCTTTGCATTAAGGTAATGTGTTGACCGTTAGATCAAAAAGGAAATAATCATAGCTTAACAATGAACTTGACATAAAGGTGACCCCACCATCAATGTGGCACAAAGGCATGATGTCTTAAAGATTAAATATCTACATCTTGGAAATCAAGGTATAGCGCCCACCGCATGATGAAGAGAAAATTGCTTGCTCGTTAAAATAGCCGCTGACATAGAAACTACAAGCCCCACTATCCACATGGCATAAAGGCACAGTGCCTTGAAGAATATTTTATTTGATCTGATCGATTTGAGGCTTTGTAATGACCGTTGGATGGAACAGAGAATCTATTACTGCAGGGGTAAATAAAGTATGTCGAGACTTAGGAAAATAACTTAGGGAAAATGTAACTGTTAGGAAATTTAACTTGGCCCTGCTTGATAGATGAATTAGGTCACGTGAAGAATTTTAAACTTAAGTGTAAAAAAGCTAATGAAGAATTAGAACACCCACCAAAGAGTTAGGGTTTTACGAGAATTTCAAAGGGTATTTTTCATTTAGGGCTTAAAAGACATGAACTAGGGGTAAAACCAGTGACTTAGAGATGTGAAGAGGGTAAATAAAGGCCATGAAGTTAAAATAAACAATACAAGCTAGGATCTACCCTTGTGGGGGCCTTATTTTCTCCACTTGTAGCCAAATTCAGACAAGATGGGAAATTTAGGTAACATTTTTGTCAATTTCTACTGAATGTCAACCTTCTAGACATAAAAAATAGTGGCCTTATGACATTCCATTGGGCAAGGAGTCTACATTAAACACAAAAAAAAACTTCTGGGAAGAAGGAGGATTGAAACCAAGAGGAGGAACAACTACCAAAACAGAGAAAGAGTTATATACAAGCATAAACAAACTAACTATGCACAAGCACTTTAAGGAAAGCAATAAAAATAAACTAAAAAGTAGGACAGAAAGCAGAAAAACTTAATTACAAGGTAGGACAAAACTCAAAACAAGGCTTAAGATAAAATCCATTGACTAAAATGGGTTATTTTTCTCCTTCAAGAGTTGAGAGTTGGAGGGCATTGTGCTCCTTACATTTTGTGATCACAAATGGTCCTCCTTAAAGTGAATCAAACTTTGTATGTCTTCCAAGCCTGGATCTAAATTCATCCCACTTGAGGACTATATCCCCAATATTAGAGCTCCTTGATCTAGCTCTCTTATCAAATATTTTCTTGGTTTGCATTTTTTGGAACTCCATATTCTACATATATTTGCATCTATTCTCTTCCAACTCCATGAACTGAGCATATCTTACCTACAAATGGTCTCCTTCTTGAAAGAGTAAAAGTTGGGTAGCAAGGTCCAGAGTTGGTAATTCAGTTGAGATGGACAATTTAGCTTCCTTTCCATATACTAGCATATAGGGAAAGTTCCCAATGATCTTTTTTGGGTTGATCTTGTCTAACCATAGGGAAGAATTCAGTTTGGAATGTGAATCCCTTTGATTCTCTTGTAAAGTCTTTTTAATTATCCTGATAAAATTCTTATTAGTAGACTCTACTAAACCATTACCCTGGGGGGTAATAATTGGAACTAGTGTTAAGGTAAATACCATGTCTACTTTCCCATTCAATGACTCTCAAACCTGTGAAGGCGAGTGCATTAGCCAATATTATTGAATAAGGAATGCCAAACCTGTGTATGATATGATCATAAAAGTTCAGGAAAATAGTCTCATTGGTTTCCTTTAATGCAATGGCCTCAGTCCACCAGGTGAAAAAATTAGTTGCATTGATTATCCATTTGTGGCCTGCACTAGATGGGGGTTGATTAGGCCTATGAAGGGAATGCCCCATTTCAAAAAAGGTTGGTCTATCCTAATTGGTTGGAGGGGTAATGCTGAAAGCCTCTCCTTGCCTATAAACATAGCACATTTCATGCATTTTCTCACATGAGCATGACTGTCCTTAAAGATGGATGGCCAATAATATCCAGCCCTCATGATCTTTAAAGCAGTATTCCTGTGAGAAAAATGACCTCCAGAAGGTCCATCAAGGAATTCATGTAAGACATCTTCTACTTTCTCTAAATTAATTCATCTAAGGAGAACACCATTGTGATCCTTTCTGAAAAGGACCTCATTAATCAGCACAAAAGGAATATATTGCGATCTGTAGTACCTTCTCTTTGTTGAATCTAGGTTTGTAGAGCACTCACATGTCTTCAAAAAATGGACCATGTTTGGTAACAAACTTGTTGCCTTGTCCTGGTCCTCTGTTGAATGCACAACTAAGGATGCACTCACTTGTTCTTGATCTTTTGGAGTTTCATCCTCTTTCAATTGTTCACAAAGACCCCTTCCTCTGACCAACTTGGTAACATGGATGTCTATATCATACTCCATAACTCTAGTTATCCAACCAGCTCTTTTTTCATTCAATTCTTTAGAGAGTGAGAATTATTTGACACTTGGATGAGTGACTCTTAAATGTACCCTACTATCGGTTAATAAATGTCTAAACTTTTTAAGACTCTTCACAACAGCAAGTACATGTTTTTTCTACAAAAGAGTACCTTTGTTCATACTCTTCCAAGCCTTTGCTAAATAAAGAAATGGGCTGCTCCAATCCTTCTAAGTTTTGTTGAGTCAACATTGCAGAGATAGCATTAGAGCCTCCATAAGCATAAAGAAGGAAATATTTACTGAAATCAGGATTTAGCAAGGCATGAGCCTCTATAAGAGTCTCTTTAATGGCTTGAAAAATACTTTTTCCTTCCTTGCTCCAACAGAAAACTACATTTTTTTTCAACATAGTTGTTAAAGGCTTTGAAAGATCTTCAATATTAGGCAAGAAATGACTAACAAATTTAATCCTTCCTATGAAAGATTAAAGACACTTCTTTTGATGTGGTAGAGGTAGCTTTAAAATAGCTGCAATTATTTTAGGATCCACTATAAGACCTTTCTTGGATACAATATATCCTAATAGCTTCCCTTCATGTACTGCAAATACACACTTCTTGGGATTGAGGGAGATTCCAAACTCCCTACACCTTTTAAATATTTTCCTCAGATGTTTGATATGATCTGTGGCATGTTTATGATAGAAAGTGATGTCATCTAGGTAGACTAGCACAAAGCTGTACATGAGGCTCCTGAAGGCCATATACATAGCCTTTTGAAAAGTGGCACCTGCATTTGACAAACCAAAATTCATCTTTTGATAGGCCATGGTTCCCCATTTGGTTGTGAATATAGTCTTGAATTGATCCTCCTTATTGACTAGGATCTGATTGTACCCTTAGTAGCCATCTAGAAATGAAAAGCATTCAGATCCAGAAACACACTGCAAAATCTGCTCCATGGATGGCAATGGGTGGTGATCTTTTAGGGATCCCCTATTTAGATCCCTAAAGTCAACACATAACCATAGTTCCTGATTGTTTTATCTAACATGAACAATAATTTAATACACAACTAGTATGTTTAATGAGATATATGCTACCACTCTCTATTAGTTTGAGAACTTCCTTATGCATGAATGGCTCTAGTTTAGGATCGACAGGACTTTTCTTTTTCCTGACTAGTTTAGCACTAGGTTCTAGCTCTATAGTGTTTTGAGCAAGTGTTGGATCAAACTCTTTGAGATCTTCATATAGCCAAGCAAAGATATCACTAAGTTCTTGAAACAATTGTATGTAGGCCAATTTTTCTGAATTAGTTCTTATCTTTCCAAACATTAAGCTCTTCCTTGGCTTAAGCTCTAAATTAGTGTAATGCTCTTGTTTTACTACCAAGATAGTCTTATTCCTTTTGGCTTGGTCATCTTTATTGAAGATTGACTCTAAGGTGACAAGGCCTCTAGGAATCTTATTATATTTGAGCTACACCATCTGGTCATCATAATTATGCATCATCCTTTACTGATTGTACTCTGAGAAAACATCATTTTCAAACAAGAATTGGTGAATTTGCTCATCATTTTCAAACACCTTCCAATTAACATAATTATCAGGGATGGAAGGCCTCACAATAATCTTGACATGTTGTTGACCATTTCCTACTGAAATGTTATTAGGGATATCAAACTGAGATCCAATAATAGCTAACCTATTTTCATTCTGATTTAACTTCCTAGGGATGTGTGAGGTCCTACCCAATCATCCATTCAGAGTTGATACTTTCAAGTTATATTTATCTGGATGAAACATTTATTTTGATACATTGGCGTAATCGAATTTCATAGTATAGTTATCTTATGTTGACTCTATTTTGATGATGTTAGATGTATTGTTTACTACATATGATTTTTAGATCTATATGACATGTTTGAACAAATTCCTTTCTTATGTTCTAAATTTGCAAATTGATCATGTGACATGTAAATGGGGACTTCAGGTTCAATTCTACAAATGATCCATACTGCTTAATTTAATATGTTAGACAAGTGATTTTTTTTAGTATTTTGTGATTTACCAGTTATATGGATATGAAGGCCTATTTATAGAAAAAGGATGTATAATTTAGGGTTAAATGAATATATTATAATGTATAATATCATGAATGTGTAGATTCTTCCTTGGCTTACTCATGCTCTATTCAAGTGTGCAGGTGAATAAACCATGGTTACAAACTGGGGAAACAATATTGGGCTATTGTGAATATCCTTGTGAAGCCAAGGTTAACCCTAGAAATGGAAATAACCTAATTGTAAATGTGATATATGTTGTAAATGTGAATTTTCATGGTTTTAAATTTATTTCGTTCTATTTTTTCTAATTTCTTTTAAGCATTGCATTGTGTAAATTTGAGGTGCATTTGTAGTGTCAATTGGCACATGTTTTGTGAGATGGCATGCCCATGTGGATTTTAAGGTTTAGTTTCACCCTAGTTTATTATGTAATGTTACCATGTAGGGTAGGCTTGTCTTGGAAAACCAAAATCTTGATTACTATCCTTTAAATTCGAAGATAAACTCTAACTGAGTTTTTGAAGGGTTATTATGAGTCTTATCGGGTATTTAGAGTAAACAATGTCTAGTATTTTAGTAGTACTATGGGTTAGGGGTTGTTTTTTATTGTTTTGAGTGTCAAAATATCATTTATGGGCCTTCTTAATTTCCTTTCTTGATAAGTGGCGAAAATGGGGAAATGGGAAGACCATCACCTTCTTTAATATAGAGGAGTCTCTTCCATGCATGAGGTTGGCCAAGTGTTAGGGAAGAGAACTCATGTCATATCTCTTCTTGTTGTGAAAGAGGTAGAGTTGGGGAGATACTATTTTAGGGAGAAGGGAGAGGAGAGTTGGGGTTGATTTCCCACCCTCCATTTTTGGAGACTTGTAGATAGTGCTTGGAAGATTTTGCTAGTTGAAAATCAAGGAAGGAGAACTAGGAAGGGGAGGCTCTTCTCAACCACTATCCATTAGCTAGGAGTAAGGTTGGTACTCCTAAATTTCCATGTATGGAATTTTGTATTTCTTGTTTATAATAGCTTGATGACTTATAAATTATTACTTATTTTCATGTTGATTAAATGATGTTGTGATAGATTGTTAGTAAAAGAAAAAAAAATTGTACTTCTATATTTCTATTTTGTTTGGTGTTTGTTTATGGGTGTGAATGACATATATCTCCCTTGGGAGGGAGGATAAATTGATTTTTGGGTGAAGGGCTTAGTTGGGAAACCATGGTACTGTAAATTTTATTCTTGGGAAAAAGAGGGATGTAGCATGGATGTTATGGGCTCCATGTGCCAAATTTTCTTGTAAATTTTCTCTTGGGGAGATAAGGGTGTGAGGAATTTTTTATGGAGGTCTTTCTCATTTTAAGTAAAATCCTTGGGAAGGCATGTGAAAATTATGCATATTGAAGTAATTTTGTTATAGAATTCTCCTACATGGTAGTTCCACCTTCACCCCTAATTGAGTCCATTAAGACCCAATTTGTGCATAAACTTGGAAGGGAGTTATGTCATTGTTTTTGAGAGATTTTATGTGTAGTGTTCTTCTCGTGTGTCACCCAGCTTCTTCTTATTTCCCCTAGCTCAGGGGTGGCCTCAAAGAAGCCTAGGATGGGAGGTGAGCTCCTATGGTTTATTCCATAAATTAGTTTAAAATTTGTAACAGTTTCTATACTTGGAGGGATTTATGTTCAAAGATGGAAATTGAAGAAATTCAATTTGTTATAAAAGGAAATTGTGAAATTTAATTTCATCTCAAACCTTCGGAATGATGTTTTTTATAAATGAGAATCTGTAAATTGTTATAACTCTGTACAAAAGCCTTAAATAAGTTGTTGTTTAATAGTAGAATGTGGAGTAAAGTATAAATTATGTCTCTTTATTTCAAGTACAGAGTTTATTATGTTTTAAAGATTACTTACTAAAAAATTTCTTTGTTTATCATGTATCAAATTGTAACCTTTATTTAAAAAGAAATTATTTATCTCATATAAGCTCTAAGCTTATATCTGTATTAAGAGGAATAAGAACTTTTTATCCTAGAAGAGACTTATTTCTTTTGTTTTATTGATTTTTAAAATATATCTCTATTTCCAAATTTGTAACAAAATTTTAACAAAATCTATGTGAGATAATATTTACTTATTGGAAATTTTTTTATTACAAAATTTTTGATTGTACACATGCTCATTTTTCATGTATCATATATTCACATATGTTATGCAAATATTATCTATTAAAATGCTTACAAAATAAATCTGTATGCTACCAGTTGTAACATTTCATTTCCACTTGTTTCTAGGAAAGTAAATCTTATCTTTAATCTATATCTTGTATGTAAATGCTGCAGAAATTCTTAAAACTTAAATGCTCCAGAAAAGATTGAAATTTACTTCATTGAATACTCTGAAATAGTTTAGAAATAATCCTATTTACTGAATGCATTATTAAGTACATAAGGCATTCTGCATATGAACATACTTAAGATAAACAAACATATCCTAAAATTTCTTTTAGACCTCTCTTTTGCAGACTTATGGCTTTTCATTTAAATCTATATAGATATATACACCCATATTTATATATATAAATAAATATTTCATATGCATTATAAAAAAAGAACTAAATTAGCCTAATAGGATGCATTTTGCTACTGTGTAAACAACAAGGAGATATTTACATATAAATACACATACACACACACACACTCTGTTCAAAGTCCCACTCCGTTCATATTCCTACCTTGTTGTTTCCTCCAAAGCCTTTATATCTGAGTCTGTCAAATCTAAGCCTTTGGCGTCATCAGGTTCAATTCCAGTCTATTATAAGCCAGTCACTCAAGCTTTCAAGTCATTTGAACTTCCTTGAACCTCTTTGAACTCCGATTCGAAGTAGTTCAAAGTAGTTCAATAATGGTCCAAGTCTTTTTATCACTAACGATGTGTTCCTGCAGGAAAGCACGCGGCATTTCCCTCTTGTGAGGTATTAAACCTCTTTGAACCCCTTTGAACCCAGGTTCAAAGTAGTTCAAAGTAGTTCACAAAGGAATGCAGGCGAGATTCTTAATGACGTGACGTCTGACAAGACGGGCCGACTGACGTGGCATGATTCTATTTGATGAGTTAGTGCACGGAAATCAAGGAAATCACTTGCACGGGTGGAAAATATTTGATTTGAGAGTAAATAATTATGATTGGAGAAGGTGGCAGGTCTCGAAGATACATTTTGATTTGAAAGCATTCATTTTTTGCGTCACTTGGCATTGAAGGCTTAATTAATGCCCACATGAAGCTGTCTCTCCCGCACTTCAAACTGCAAATAAAAGAAGCTTTGTAAGTCATTTTTCCCTATCATGCATTTGCGGGCTCTCGGTGCTGGAAAGGCGGTTTGGTCAGGTTCAACTCTTCCAGGTAGATTTTTTGAGCTCTGCTCCTCATTTCTCGTTGTTGCTTAAAGTTCAATATTTCGAGCAGTGAGCTGGTAAACTCTTCATCTTCTTGTGCAAATATGAAGTCTGTTATGAACTTATTTGGAAACATAAAGAACTTAGAATGTAGGGCTCCAGTCATAGCAGACACAGATTTTTTAGGGGTTTCAGTTGACACCATGACTTCAAATTTCTCTTCTCATGTTGATGAAGAGTCTGTGGTGGAAATTTTAGCGAGTGGCTTACTAGAAGTAGTCGCATTCCCACCGTCCGCCATCTGTCCAGAGTTAATACAGGAGTGCATTAATAGATATGATGTTAAATTAAAGTGTATTTTAAATTCAGATGGTCAAACCCTAGTACTAGTAAACCATGGAACCATTGCAGCAGTTTTCAAGATACCTGATGAGGGTCTTGTTAACTTCACCTCCACCCAGTCTTTGGCTCAATTTAGGGAAAATGTTGACAAGAACAGAAGTCATATAGCAAGAAAATGGACCAAAACCAACTACAAAGGTGGGTTGTGGTTACCCAAGTCCCTTACTAAAGATCACATGAACCCTCTGGTACATGATATTGTTTTCCTTCTTCACCGATTAAAGGGTTCAAAACAAGCTTTGTACTTTGACAAATGGATGTTTTATTTTGTGGAAATTGTTCTAGAGGGAAGATAGCACATAGAATGGGCCGAGATCATAGCCATATCCCTTAGGGATCAACTCAAGAAAACTCAAATGACCAAAGAAGGGTTTTATATGTCCTCATACTTAATGTATTGCTTGGCCTGCAATCAAAACTTATCTCCTATTCAGAAAATTCCTTGGAGTGAAAGCTTGTTTATTTATGAATATTGCCCATTGTTAAGAAAAGATAAAGTTTAAGAGGACTACAGGAAAGTAAATGATGTGTTTTTGGGGAAATTACACCAAGAACTTGCAGGCGCGCCGAACCAGAGAATTTCAAAGAATGCTCAAAAATTGGTCCAGATATTTGGTAGTTTCTACATTCAATTTCCCCGCTTCACATATATTAAGATAGGTGGATTTGAAGAGGAACCCTTGAAGTTGCCTCGGTATGATTTCGATTGTTTTTTACTCACGGAGGTTTGCAGACAGTTATTTATTGTTATTAAAATTGCTCTCCCTGAAGACAAGTGGAATTCTTTGTTTCCGGTGAAGCTAGGCAATTTGGTCTATAATAGTATGTTGGATGCATCCATTGTTGGGAGTAATTTGCTGAAATTTCACATGACCTTTTATGAACCAAGGACAGGATTTGACAGCAAGGGTTTTTCCAGGTAGACTCTAGGGCTAAGTAAATGCCCCTCCCCAAGTTATCATCTTGAGGATTTATGGGAAAATCTTAGTGATGAGAAAATGGTCTGGGAGTGGGATCGAACAAGACTCACTATGTCTCAGATCAATTTATTGCAATTGAGGTTTGATATCAAAAGTGTGGAAGAGGACAATTCAGAGATTCCATGCCCATCCGCCACCTGTTTAGAAGTAGAAAGTGTCCCAATTATTGATTGGGGCAAGAAAGAATCCATCGATATTAAGCTCAGAACCTGTCATATTTTTGAAGAGACTGAGAGTTGGATTACAACGAAGAAGAAAGGAGTTCAACTCCTTACAGACAAATGCCTTGATACAGGATCACCTATTAAAAATGTTAAGCAAGTTCATGCTAATGTTTCTCCTTTGTTACCAAATGTAGGTGAAATAACATCATTAAAGGAGAAAACAACTTCAGTGAAACACCCTACCGCGCCAAGATCAAGGGTAAGGACAAGGTCAGAAAAGAAGAACTAGATGGCTTTAGGAGAACCTGACTATTTGGATGATGTCATTGAGCTCAACGAAGAAGACCTCTCATTCACCCCTGATTATCAAGAGAAGGTTCAAGGGGTTCTCACACAGAATCAGGAGCTATCCCAGGTTGCAAACACGCCTGTAAAAACTCTTGATAATCGAATTATGCCTAGTTCAATTCCACCATGGCTCACTGAATCTGTTAGCAAGAGAAGAATTTTCAAACCGCTTGCTTTTCCCGTTAAAGAAATTGTCACAAGGTATGCTGCCCGCACCCCAAAAGCTAAGAGAATGAAAAGTGATGCAAGGTTGACAACAAACCCTTCAACAGGGAAGATTATCGCTGAAATTGCCACATTAAAGCCTATGGAAGAGGCGCAGGATCCTGAACCTGAAGATTATGAAATAAAAAAAATGGAGTTAGGAGTTCTGAACAGGGATTCTCGTGATCACATTTTCAAATTTTTCGCTGACCATATGTTGGGGCAGTCATAGAAAGATGGCAGGGAGAAACATGAACTAAAGCAAATAGTTTCAACTATGGCAGAATTTCTCTCATCACTGGCTGAAGATGGTGCGCTACCTATGGCACAGGCCTACCAAGGATTTGACCCTAACTCGGCGGAGAACCAAAAATTGGTCAAATAGGTACAACAGGGAAGAACTTGGACGGAAGTAATCAAGGCATGGATCGATGGTATAATAGCAGAAGGAAGCGCCTTCATATGGGAGTTCATGAGCACCAGCGCAGACGGCGAAATACTCTTAGAGGAGATTCAGACCTTGATCCCAACATGGGAAAATGAGGTACAAAAAATGTGTAGACATTGTGATGAGAGTGCAAGAGATTGAAGATTATGGAGTAGAACGGTTTTTAACTGAAAATCCCATGAAATTAGTTGATCCTTGTATGTTGTTTGTCTTAAAGAAAAACTTTGGCTGAAAGAAAGCATTGTTTGAAGTGGCTATTTCTCAGATGAAAGCCATGGAAAAAGAAGTGTAGGAAATTCACTCTAACACCATAAAGGACATAAAAGTAGTGAACCCCTCGGGCATCTTACAATTGGAGGATGGAAATCAGGGTGTTGATGCAATGGTTAAGTCTTTCGTTGATGTAATGAACGCCTTCAAAGAGAATGAGGCTCCAATAGTTCACGACCTCACCTAAACAACCAACATCGAAGCCATGTTGATCTCAAACTAAGGACAACTGCCGAAATAGGCTGAAAAAATCCAGAAGATGCGATGCGAGAAGAACGCGATGCACGCCAAGTTAGCCGCACTAAAGAATCTACACGCCCTGCCTACACAGGAACTTCTCTGTGTCATCTGGTCGTGGAAGCTGGTGAAGATGGCCACGTCAGAAGATACCCAAGAAAGATAAACTGGATTCAGTTTTATTTCCTTAAATTTTCCTGCTTTTAAAAATCTTACTCTGAGAACTTTGTTATAACTGGTAACTGTTTCTTTCTATAAGGCGGGTTTTTTGGGAGGCTTTCTCAGACTGCTGAACTATATAAGCTGGAGCTTAAAAATCTAAAAGGGGTTAGAATAGAAGAGATAGAGGGATATAATTTAGAATAGCAGCAAAAGTTCTTTCTTGTTTTTCAATAGTTTAAGTGACTGATGATATCTGGACTTTGAGCTAGTTATACTTGGATACTCATGTTGAATTGAATTTTGATCTTCGAAAATTAGATAGTAATATATATATCCCTACTTTGAGAGAGTTATATATTGAACCTTTGCATGCGTTATTCCATTTCAGTCATTTAGTTTTAGATTTATAAATTCTAGATTTTTGTAGATGAATACTTAACAGTTTTGAATCTCTTGGTCATTAAGTTAGTTTAAACCTCTTTCTACGAAATAGTTTCTGATTCTTTAAAGGTTTTGAAAATTTTAATGATATACCTCATCTGTCTAAGAACAGTTGGGAGATATTTTTCCTTCTTTTGAGTTAAAATCTTGTATGTTTAAATTGCAAGTATCCGCTCATTGAAAATCTTTGAAAGGGAGTTGTACCTTCATAAAATTCAGAGGGAAGCAAAGTAAATGCTTACCCAACTATTGTTTAAGGATTTTTTTTCAAGGGCATAGAGTTAGAAAGTAAACATCAAGATGTAAGGAGAACAAATATGTTAGCCAATAGATTTTTGGCGACTCTACTGGGGAAAGACTAGTCAAGTGCGCTAGTCTTATTCCCGTCATAATGCCACATAATGGTGCTACCCAATGACAATGTGTTCCCTGTGCTCCAGCCAAATTTGGGTTTTGAAGACACATAGGAGGATTTAATCCCAGATCTTGCTTCAGCTACCTGGAGTTTCAGACAAAGCAATCAAGAGTTCCATCAGGTTCAAGAAGTGCTCAAGAGAGAAGAAGAAATTGGTTAACATCTAAGAGGTATTCCTGCTGCTAGAGAAGTTGTCATAGTTAACAGACTTGCACAAGGTCAACAACAGAACTAAGGTTTGAATAGATACTTGAACTGGAAACCAGAAGATACACAAGGGGGGAGTGTAGCAAAGGATTGGTGGATGAAGATTTTGAACTGTTGGGAAGCCTAAATTTCAAACCAGATTTAAATCTTTACCAAAAAAGAAAGGCTCAAACTATCAACCGACCCTCAGCTCCCCCGCGAAGCCCAGCTGTCCCATTGACTGTTCAAGCCATTGTTTCTCTGGGTACTGTAATTCCCACTCTTTTAAATATTTACCCTTTGAATTTCCAACTTCCATTCATGGCCAGAAATCAACCTTGGGGCCAACACATTGGGCCTCTGAACCTGGGGGTTAACCAACCTGCCGATTTACCTAAAGGAGCCAATCAAATTTTACCCAAGTTCAGTGGAGAGAACAAGATCTCTTTAGATGATCACCTCAATGCTTTCCAAACCACTTGTGGGATCATGAGTGTGTGATAATTTTTGTCAGAACTCTTGTAGATGCTACCGCCGATTGGTTCAGTCACTTGCCGAATGGATCCATCACAAATTGGGACACTATGAAGTGGGATTTTGAAAAAAGGTTCAAAAAACCTGACAATGAAGTCTCTTTATTATTACAACTCAGTCAGTTAAAAAAAGAGATCCATGAACCAATGAGAGAGTTCGTTGCCAAATTCAATAGAAATCTGCAAAGAATTCCCGCAACCGCTGCCCCGAGTGACAAAAACAAAAAGATTTATTTCCTTAATGTAGTCTTGCCGGATATAAGCTTCCATTTGTTGAAAGATGGGGTGCCCAATCTTGAAGATGCCCAAACTAGAGTGATTGAACTTGAAGACACCCTCATAACTGTCGGAAAGTGGAAAAGAGAAGCGCAAACCCCAAGCAGTTCTTCAGCAGTTACGACTACAGATCCAATGGTACAGAGGCTTATGAATGACATAGCAATGCTAAAAAGGTAGCAGAATAGGACGGCAACTTCCTATCAACCCCCTTATCAAGACATAAGTCGAAGGCAATTTCCCCAATAGAAGACGAAAGCTCAACAGTTACCCGGCCCTCAACAGAGGTTGCAAATAGAGCCTACTCCCAAGGAAACTATGTGCTTGTTCCACTTGACCATCGACCATGATGGGGATACATGTACCAAATGGTTAAGGTACTTACAACTCAATGTAGCCAGAGATGAGATGAGTAACGAACGACTTCATGAGGAAAAGAATTCTCTAGACATTGGTTCATCAGGTTCGTTCTACTCAGAATATGTACCGGGTGTGGAGCAAGGTGGAAGTGTATTAGCAACCCTACAAGATCCAGCCTGCGTTATCTTAACAAGAAATCAACGGACTCAGAAGTTTGTTCCAGGTGCAACTGCTACAAGCATAGACACAAAAAGAAAGGAAGCTACCGGCGTAGAAACACCCACAAGTTCAAGAAGCCTGGAGGTAAAAGTTCTATCCAGAAATACAGCTGCCCCTCCATCTGCTTTCGATTTTGTTGAGTTATGTAAGTCTTCAACGGTTTCTATCTCTTCTCTTGATTTCTTGAAGATGAACCCTAGAGAACTAGATAAGTTGGTGAAACATGTTAAAGGGGAAAATTATACAAGTCCTCAAGCAGATAAACCCTTCATAGGGGAAACCACCACTATTCAAGAACCTTTTGTTTTCCAACCCCAAGACACTCCCCAAGTTCCAGAAGGATGTCATTCCATAAATTCCATCGAAAATGAGTACGAAGAGAAAAAGCCAAATCCATTTTATGTCTCTCTGCTATTGAATGGTCAAAAATTGAGTAATTGTATCATTGATTCTAGTGCCTCTGACAACATAATGCCCGCCCCCGTAGCTAAGTCTTTAGACTTACCCTTAACCAAAACCTTTGGTCATTGTTACTCTATGGACGGTAAGGAAGTACCATTAAAGGGTCAGATCAAAGATTGTCAAGCTGTCCTAGCCGCATACCCTGACAAACGATTAAAACTCACTATCTTAGTAGCTGATATCCTAGCTAGTTACGGAATGTTACTCAGCAGAAGCTTCTGTAAAGACTTAGGCGGGGATATAAAAATGGATTGGTCCGAAGCCACAATTCCCGTGGGAAAAAAGAGAGTAAAGCTAGAACCTAAACCTAAGAATAAGTATACCGTGATACCCTCAGATGAACCCAGAGCCCAAATCTTGTATGAGGAATGTAATTTTTGGAATTATGTCATGCTAACTAATTCAGATAAAAATATCCAAATCAAACCTCAGAAAGAAGAAGAAATTTGGAAAATGGAATTTGACAAAAGTTGTTCCAACTTAGGTTCAGGTGTCGGAGTGGTCCTTTTTCCCCCCCATGGAGAGTGTATTCCCTTCTCTTTCAAATTAGATTTCAAAAACACTAACAACACCGTAGAATATGAAGCTTTGTTGTTAGGTCTGGAGGAATGCAGGTTTAGAGGAATCAAAAAGCTGATTGTGAAAGGAGATGTCGAATTGATTGTGAAGCAGGTTCGAGGGCATTTTTCTATAAACAATGAGAAACTAAAACACTATAGAAATCTAGTGTGGGATGACATAGAATTTTTTGATGCCTTTTCCATTGAGTATATTCCTAGAAATCAGAATGCCAGAGCAAATGCTTTGGCTGTATCAGCCTCCTTACTTTTTCCACACCCTGATTTTAAAACTAAAAAATACCAGATTGAAATGATATACAAGCCTAGGGTACCAGACAATGTTCAAAAATGGCAAGTGTTTGATGATGATACACAGATTAAAGAATTTCTGGAATGTGCTGCTGGATTTGCTAAAGTATAATTTGAAGGTTCAAAAAATGAATGTAAAGAAATTTACCAAGATGAGGCTGGTAGTGCAGAGGTGATTCAGCTGAAAATTAATAAAATCCCTAAGGGCCTAGTTTCTCTGGAGCATCTGTTTAGAAGGAGAGATGAAAACACAGTAAAGGAAAAGGTCTCACATGTTCCAAATTCAAAGGAATATGACAAGATTGATATAGGTGACCAAGATTCTCCTAGGTGGATTTCCATTGGGCAAAATTGTACTGAATCTGAAAAAGAAGACTTGAAGAAGTTATTGAAGGAGTATAGAGATGTTTTTTCCTGGGACTATGGAGATCTAAAAGTTTTTAGAAATGGTCAATTGGAACACCAAATCACCTTTAAACCTGGAGTAGTCCCTTTTCGCTAGAAGCTAAGGAACTATAACCCTAAAGTATGAGAAGCTATACTAAGGGAAGTTAAAAAGATGTTGCAGGCCTGAATCATCTATCCTGTTCACCATTCGATGTGGATAGCTAACATAGTGCCCGTGAGGAAGAAAAATGGTGAAGTTAGAATTTGTGTTGATTTTCGAAACTTGAACCAAGCAAGTTTGAAAGATAATTATGCTTTGCCTGTCATGGAGCACATTTTGCAGGCGGTCTCTGGTTCTGAAGCCATGTCAATGTTAGACAGTTATTCGGGTTACAATCAAATAGGTGTGGCAAAAGCCAACCAACACAAGACAACCTTCATCACACCATGGGGCACTTATGCCTACAACCAGATGCCCTTTGGATTAATAAATGCAGGTGCAAATTTTCAATGGGAAATGAACTCTTCCTTCGAAGATCTCAGAAATAAAATCATAGTGATCTATCTGGATGACCTTATAGTATTTTCAAAAAGGAGAAACCAGCAATTGAATGACCTTGAACGAGTTTTGTAGCGTTGCAGAAATCATGGTATCTCTTTAAATCCCAAAAAGTCAATATTCTTTGTAGAGGAGGGAAAGTTACTTGGCCATATAGTATCAAAGGAGGGCATCAAAATAGATCCTGAATGAGTTTAAGCGATTCAACAACTCAGCCTGCCTGCTAGCAGAATTGGTCTGAAGTCATTCTTCGGTCAAATTAATTTTCTACGAGCTTTTATTCCTGAATTCTCTGAAGTGACAAGACATATGATCAAAATGATGAGCGAGAAAATCCCTTTTACATGGAATAACGATGGACGAAAAGCTTTTGAAGATATTAAAACTACCATATCTCAGGCACCAGTATTGACGAGTCCAAATTTTAGAAAAGACTTCATTGTGTACTGCTACGCTTCTCAACATACCCTTTCAAGCATACTCACTCAGAAAGACAAAGAAGGACAGGAAGCACCCATAGCCTTTATGAGCGTACCCCTGAAGAAGCACAAACTCAAATACTCCCAAATAGAAAAGCATGCTTATGTGGTGGTAAAGGCAATGAAGCATTTCAGGTATTACATTCTTCACTCACATAGTACTGTATATGTGCCAAAAACTGCTGTGAAGAGCATTCTAATTCAGAAGGAAATTGGCATGAATAACAGAGCTGTATGGATTGCGAAGATTCAATAATATGACTTGACAATCAAACCTACAAATTTGGTAAGAGGAAAGGGTTTATGTAAGTTAATTGCAGAGAACAATGAGATATGTGAAAAAATTGATGAAGTCCCTATGGCATTATTGGTTGGTTCAATCGACCCTTAGTTCTCTGACATCACTTACTTTCTTACATATGGAGAATGCCCAGGTCATTTGAATCAAAAGGAAAGGTGCAACCTGAGATTAAAGACTAATAAATATGTGATTTCCCAGGGAACTTTGTTCAAAAAGGGGGTCGATGGAACTTTTCTCAGGTGCGTTGATGAAGAACAGCGGAAAGAATTGTTGAAAGCATTCCATGATGAAGCATGCGGGGGACATTAATCTTCAACTATAATAGCCTATAATATTCTTTGAAATTGGTTCTACTAGCCAGGAATATTCAAGGATGCTTATCAATATGTCAGAAACTGTGAAAAATGTCAACTCTTTGCTGGGAGACCCTATCTGGCGGCGTTACCCCTCAAGCCAGTTATTGTGGAAGAACCATTTAGACAATGGGGAATTGATTTCATCAGACCATTGAATCCACCATCTAGTGCTAGGTATATCTATATTCTAATGGTCATTGATTATTTTACAAAGTGGGTGGAAGCAATACCCATGAAGAAGGCGAACTCTTAGGTGGTGTGCGAATTTTTGCTGAACTTTATTTTTGTAAGATTCGGTGTGCCAATAAAAATTGTAGCAGATAATGCTACATATTTTTCTTCAAAAGAGATATAAACCTTTTTCTATGAGCATGGTGTGGCATTGGCCCATTCCTTAGATTATTTCCCGTAGGGAAATGGCCAGGCAGAATCCAGCAATAAAAACCTGATAGTCATAATGAAAAAATTAATGGATGATAGCCCCCGAGAATGACACAAGAAACTCCATGCGGCACTGTGGGCAGATTGAATCACTTTGAAGTGAGCTATTGGCATGTCACCCTTTGAACTAGTATATGGAATTGGGGCTCATGTTTCATTACCTCTCGAACTATCCTCGGAAAAACTCCAAGCAGTCATTGAAGATGAGTATTTCAAAGATCCTCTAGAAAGGCATGTAATGCACTTAAGAAAGTTGGAAGAAGAAAGAGAAAAAATGGTAGATCATATCACTAAACATCAGATGAAGGTGAATCAAATCTTTGACATGCAAGCTAGACCTCATGGTTTTATGGAGGGCGATGAAGTTCTTCTATGGGACAAAAGAAGGGCATCAAAGGGATCGCTTGGGAATTTTGAATCTATGTGGAAAGGTCCGTTCATTATCTCAGAAGCTCTGGGTTCGAACGCTTATAAACTATCATATCTAGATGGTGTTAACCTATCATTTACTTACAATGGGAAGGATCTGAAACTATGCAAGCTCTAGGCGTATGAGTCCATTCCCTTTGTACATATTAGTTAGTTTTCAGTGTTTTCAATTTTGGTGGTGCCCCTCTTTTCTTTTCCTTTCCTTTTGTTTAGTTCAGTCTGCGAAACCAGTATTTTGAAGTTGTCTGCATATTGGGAAATCTACAGTCCCCAGTCAGAGCCAATGTTAGGGGGTTAAGAGTCACCTTGTTTTGAACTTTATAAGTTCATGTGTTTATAATAGTCAAAGTCCCACTCCGTTCATTTTCCTACCTTGTTGTTTCCTCCAAAGTTTTTATATCCGAGTCTGTCAAATCTAAGCCTTTGGTGTCATCAAGTTCAATTCTCATCTATTATAAGCCAGTCACTCAAGCTTTCAAGTCATTTGAACCTCCTTGAACCTCTTTGAACTCCAGTTCGAAGTAGTTCAAAGTAGTTCAATAATGGTCCAAGTCTTTTTATCGCTAACGATGTATTCCTGCAAGAAAGCACGCGGCATTTCCCTCTTGTGAGGTATTGAACCTCTTTGAACCTCTTTGAACCCAGGTTCAAAGTAGTTCAAAGTAGTTTAGAAAGGAATGCAGGTGAGATTCTTAATGACGTGATGTCTGACAAGATGGGCCAACTGACATGGCATGATTCTATTTGATGAGTCAGTGCACGGAAATTAAGGAAATCACTTGCACGGGTGGAAAATATTTGATTTGAGAGTAAATAATTATGATTGGAGAAGGTGGCAGGTCTCGAAGATACCTTTTGATTTGAAAGCATTCATTTTTCGCGTCACTTGGCATTGAATGCTTAATTAATGCCCACATGAAGTTGTCTCTCCCGCGCTTCAAACTGCAAATAAAAGAAGCTTTGTAAGTCATTTTTCCCTATTATGCATTCGCGGACTCTAAGCACTGGAAAGGCGGTTTGGTCAGGTCCAACTCTTCCAAGTAGCTTTTTTGAGCTCTGCTCCTCATTTCTGGTTGTTGCTTAAAGTTCAATATTTCGAGCGGTGAGCTGGTAAACTCTTCATTTTCTTGTGCAAATATGAAGTCTGTTATGCACTTCTTTGGAAATGTAAAGAACTTAGAATGTAGGGCTCCATTCATAGCAGACACAAATTTGTTAGGGGTTTTGGTTGACACCATGACTTCAAATTTCTCTTCTCATGTTGATGAAGAGTCTGTGGTAGAAATTTTAGCTAGTGGCTTACTGGAAGCAGCCGCATTCCCACCGTCCTCCGTCTGTCCAGAGTTAATACAGGAGTGCATTAACAGATATGATGTTAAATTGAAGTGTATTTTAAATGCAGATGGTCAAACCCTAGTACCAGTAAACCGTGGAACCATCGCAGCAGTTTTCAAGATACCTGATGAGGGTCTTGTTAACTTCACCCCTACCCAGTCTTTGGCTAAATTTAGGGAAAATGTTGACCAGAATAGAAGTCATATAGCAAGAAAATGGACCAAAACCAACTACAAAGGTGGGTCACAGTTACCCAAGTCCCTTACTAAAGATCACATGAACCCTCTGGTACATGATATTGTTGTCCTTCTTCACCGATTAAAGGGTTCAAAACAAGCTTTGTACTTTGACGAATGGATGTTTTATTTTGTGGAAATTGTTCTAGAGGGAAGACAACACATAGACTGGGCCGAGATCATACCCATATCCCTTAGGGATCAACTCAAGAAAACTCAAATGACCAAAGAAGGGTTTTATATGTCCTCATACTTAATGTATTGCTTGGCCTGCACTCAAAACTTATCTCCTATTCAGAAAATTCCTGAGAGTGAAAGCTTGTTTATTTATGAATATTGCCCATTGTTAAGAAAAGATAAAGTTTTAGAGGACTACAGGAAAGTACATGATGTGTTAAGGGGAAAATTACGCCAAGAAATTGCAGGCGTGCCGAACCAGAGAATTTTGAAGAATGCTCAAAAATTGGTCCAGATATTTGGTAGTTTCTACATTCAATTTCCCCGCTTCACCTATATTCGGATAGGTGGATTTGAAGAGGAACCCTTGAAGTTGCCTCGATATGCTTTCGATTGTTTTGTACTGGCAGAGGTTTGCAGACAGTTATTTATTGTTATTAAAACTTCTCTCCCTGAAGACAAGTGGAATTCTTTGTTTCCGATGAAGCTAGGCAATTTGGTCTGTAATAGTATGTTGGATGCATCCATTGTTGGGAGTAATTTTCTGAACTTTCACATGACCTTTTATGAACCAAGGACAGGATTTGACAGCAAGGGTTTTTCCAGGTAGACTCTAGGGCTAAGTAAATGCCCCTCCCCAAGTTATCATCTTGAGGATTTATGGGAAAATCTTAGTGATGAGAAAATGGTCTGGGAGCGGGATCGAACCAGACTCACTATGTCTCGGATCAAGTTATTGCAATTGAGGTTTGATATCAGAAGTGTGGAAGAGGACAATTCAAAGATTCCATGCCCATCCGCCACCTGTTCAGAAGCAAAAAGTGTCCCAATTATCGATTGGGGCAGGAAAGAATCCAGCGATATTAAGCTCAGAGCCTGCCGTATTTTTGAAGAGACTGAGAGTTGGATTATAGCAAAGAAGAAAGGAGTTCAACTCCTTACAGACACATGCCTTGATACAGGATCACCTATTAAAAATGTTAAGCAAGTTCATGCTAATGTTTCTCCTTTTTTACCAAATGTAGGTGAAATAACATCATTGAAGGAGAAAACAACTTCAGTGAAACACCCTACCGCGCCAAGATCAATGGTAAGGATGAGGTCAGAAAAGAAGAACCAGATGGCTTCAGGAGAACCTGACTATTTGGATGATGTCATTGAGCTCAATGAAGAAGACCTCTCATTCAACCCTGATCATCAAGAGAAGGTTCAAGAGGTTCTCACATAGAATCAGGAGCTATCCCAGGTTGCAAAAACGCCTATAAAAACTCCTGATAATCGAATTATGCCTAGTTTGATTCCACCATGGCTCATTGAATCTGTTAGCAAGAGAAAAAGTTTCAAACCGCTTGCTTTGCCGATTAAAGAAATTGTCACAAGGTATGCTGCCCGCACCCCAAAAGCTAAGAGAATGAAAAGTGATGCAAGGTTGACAACAAACCCTTCAATAGGGAAGATTATTGCTGAAATTGCCACATTAAAGCCTATGGAAGAGGTGCAGGATCCTGAACCCAAAGATTATGAAATAACAAAAATGGAGTTAGGAGTTCTGAATAGGGATTCTCGTGATCACATTTTGAAATTTTCCGCTAACCATATGTTGGGGCAGTCATAGAAAGATGGCTGGGAGAAATGTGAACTAAAGCAAATAGTTTCAACTATGGCAGAATTTCTCTCGTCACTGGCTGAAGATGGTGCGCTACCTATGGCACAGGCCTACCAAGGATTTTACCCTAACTCGGTGGAGAACCAAAAATTGGTCAAACAGGTACAACAGGGAAGAACTATGATGGAAGTAATCAAGGCATGGATCGATGGTATAATAGTAGAAGGAAGCTCCTTCATACAGGAGTTCATGAGCACCCGCGCGGACAACGAAATACTCTTAGAGGAGATTCAGACGTTGATCCCAACATGGGAAAATGAGGCAGAAAAATGTGCAGACATTGTGACGCGATTGAAAGAGATTGAAGATTATGGAGTAGAATGGTTTTTAACTGAAAATCCCATGAAATTAGTTGATCCTTGTATGTTGTTTGTCTTAAATAAAAACTTTGGCTGGAAGAAAGCATTGTTTGAAGCGGCTATTTCTCAGATGAAAGCCATGGAAAAAGAAGTGTAGGAAATTCACTCCGACACCTTAAAGGACATAAAAGTAGTGAATCCCTCAGGAATTTTACAATTGGAGGATGGAAATCAGGGTGTTGATGCGATGGTTAAGTCTTTCATTGATGTAATGAATGCCTTTAAAGAGAATGAGGCTTCAATAGCTCACAACCTCACCAGAACCGCCAACATCAAAACCATGTTGATCTTGAACCGAGGACAACTACTGAAACAGGCTGAAAAAATCCAGAAGATGCGATGGGAGAAGAATGTGATGCACGCCAAGTTAGCCGCACTAAAGAATCTACACGCCCCGGCTACACAGGAACTGCTCCGTGTCTTCCGGTCGTGGAAGCTAGTGAAGATGGCCACGTTAGAAGATACCCAAGAAAGCTAAACCGGATTCAATTTTATTTCCTTAAATTATCCTGCTTTTAAAAATCTTACTCTGAGAACTTTGTTATAACTGGTAAGTATTTCTTTCTATGGTTGTGTCCGAGAAGATGGGTTTTTCGGGAGGCTTTCTCGGACTGCTGAACTATATAAGCTGGAGCTTAAAACTCTAAAAGGGGTTAGAATAGAAGAGATAGAGGGATAGAATTTAGAATAGCAGCTAAATTTCTTTCTTGTTTTTCAATAGTTTAAGTGACTGATGATATCTAGACTTTGAGCTAGTTATACTTGGATACTCATGCTGAATCAAATTTGATCTTTGGAAATCAGATAGTAATATATATATCCCTACTTTGAGAGAGTTATATATTGAACCTTTGCATGCGTTATTCCATTTCAGTCATTTAGTTTTAGATTTATAAATTCTAGATTTCTGTAGATGAATACTTAACAGTTTTGAATCTCTTGGTCATTAAGTTAGTTTAAACCTCTTTCTACGAAATAGTTTTTGATTCTTTAAAGCTTTTGAAAATTTTAATGATATACCTCATCTGTCTAAGAACAGTTGGGAGATCTTTTTCCTTGTTTTGAGTTAAAAGCTTGTATGTTTAAATTGCAAGTATCCACTCATTGAAAATCTTTGAAAGGGAGCTGTACCTTCATAAAATTCAGAGGGAAGCAAAGTAAATGCTTACCCAGCTATTGTTTAAGGATTTGTTTTCAAGGGCATAGAGTTTGAAAGTAAACATCAAGATTTAAGCAGAACAAATCTGTTAGCCAACATGACACGATAGTCATTACTCAGCTATTCTAGCCATACTTCTGACGACTCGTGCCAGGTGTATCTCATACCTCGGCTGTCCTAGCCTATTACCTTGTCTTTTCAATACCTTTAGAGACAGAGTTCTGAGTAAAATCTTAAGTTTCCTCTCGTACCAGCTTCATCTATGCCTATTAAAACTAGGAGAGGTACTATCTTTCCTATACATGGTACTAAAATAGTTAAAATTAAACCTAGCAATCAAGGCAAAACTCATTCGAAACCTGTTATTCAAGTGGATAATCAAGAGGGATCATCACATTCCTCTTCCCCATTCAGTGTGGACCTAATTCCGAATCCAAAACCAGTGTTCTAGTTTTGTTCTAATCCATTGTTTCAAGATCAACATCATCCATTTATCTCGATGAAACCACCTGTTTGGGTCGATCCTATTAACGACTCTCGCCGCCTTAGTGATCCTTTTTCACAGTTCAATCCTTTTGATTTGCCAAAGAGCACATCAACTACAAGTTCTCACTCCCATACTAAAGGAGTACATACAGACCAATCTCACGTTAACAATATGACGTCTCCTTTTGATTACACACAAGGCCAAGATCAATCTCAACATGAACAAGGTCAAGAGAAACACCAAGGTCAAGACCAAACTGAAAGTATTTATGAAATTATTGGAAATGACAATGACCCTATCACTCAGAATGATATAGATGTAGAAAATTCTAATAAATCTCTTATCAAAATGATGGAGATACTCCTTGCAGAAGACAAAGAAAAATATTTCCTAGACTTAGCGAATCAAGGAGTTAAATTACCCGCAAACTTCCTAGTAGATACACTTGTCTCTAAAGAAGAGGAAATTGAATCTTCTAAGATGCATAAGATGATTCATGACGTGCAAGGACAACTTAGTCAAATTATGAAAGAAAAGGACAACCCTATGCAATAGTTCACAATGGAAAGTATATGTCCTTTTCCATTTGATAAGAGTATTGTTATGCAACCTTTTCCCAAAGGTGTAGAACTTCCAAAATATGACAAGTATCTAGGTACCTCTGATCCTCAGGATCATTTGAGAGAATTAAGTGCCTTTTCAATGGATTTTATGCATGATCAAACGTATTTTATGTGTCTTTTTCCACGAAGTTTAGGTGGGCCCGCTATGGAATGGTTCTCACGATTGCCCACTGGCATCAAAACTTTTGACGAAATTGCTAATATTTTTATGCAACACTATTCTCACAATATTCAACATCCTGTTAACATGAGGGATCTCTGTAATCTTAAACAAAACCAAGGGGAACCATTCTTGATGTTTCTCCAAAGATGGAGACAACTTTGCACAAAGTACCCTCGCAAAATACCTGAGTCCGAGAAACTTGACATATTCTTGGATAATCTCAGCCCTCACTTCAGGTATCAAGTCCAACTTCAAGGTCCCCTTAAATTTGATAGTATGATAAAATAGGCTATGAGAATAGAAGCCTTCATGGTTAAAAAGGGAAAACTGAATTTATATAAGGATAACAAGAAAAATTCATCATCATCCAAAGATAAAGGTAAACTCCCCAACAAAAATAGAGATCTTGTGAACGATGGGGTGGTCGATAACATAAATTAAACTTCTTTGAAACCAATATTTAATCTCATAGTGGGTATACAAGCGACCAAAGCTATCGCAAAGGCTGCGACTAACACTCAACAGCCCTCTAAATTCGCTGGTAACAAACCTTGGATACCACGAACCAAGCGTGAATTTACCCCTCTAGGAGAAACACTTGATGTGGTTTTCAAAACTTTGGTGCAAAGTCACATGCTTAATCCTTTGCAGAAATGTTTCTATGATCACAACCAAGACCTCATTGGTGGAAAGAGAATGACTAGTGTGATTATCATCAGAATAAAGGGCATAGGACTGCTATTTGTTACCAACTAAAACATAAAATTCAAGACTTAATTGATGACCAGGTCATTCATGTGGGGTATCATAACTAGAATTTGGATCATCAAGCATTCAAAGACCCTTTCCCTCATCATGAGAAAGGTGAATCCTCCAACGCTCAGAATAATAATGCTAAAGTTAATTACGCCAATACCACTTACGATAATGTGATCAACATCATTGAACCAATGGGAGTGGAATATTGCAATATGTTTTCTGGCAAGGGAAATGGGAATGTTTTTAAACCCAGAACCCTGTTCATCATAAAAGGTCCTAATTCTTAATCTGAAATGTCTCAGGATTGTGCAAACGTTGTTACTCAATCTAATGCTAAAATCACTATAAAGGGTCCTGACCCTCCTGTTGCTACGTCTGCGCCAAAACAAACTGTGAATAAGAATGTTGTTGGTTCCACCAACAAGACCATGAAGGTGGTCCCAATGCCTCCTGCTACTAGTTATAGCATCCTTGACCAGCTTCAAAGGACCAATGCTCAGATAACTATTTTTGAGCTATTAAAAATCTCGCCTGCTCATAGGCAGATTCTGGACAAAGCTCTCAACGAAGCTAATGTCCCCAAAGATATCAACTTGGATCAGTTTCAATCCATGGTGGGTCATTTGACTTCCCTACATTACTTATCCTTCTTTGAAGAAGATGATCACTCAATTAGTCACCCACACAATGCTCCTCTGCACATAGAAGTCATGATAGGTAAGCAGTTAGTCTACCGCGTGCTCATTGATAATGGTGCTGGTCTTAATATTTGCTCTGCTCATTTTCTTACTCAAATAGGCTATGGCGAGGATCACATAGATTCCTGCAAGAAGATTACCATAAAAGCCTATGATGAGGAAGAGAGAAAATCTAAAGGTCTAGTTGTGCTACCCATTCAGGTTGGTCCAGCTGAAAGAAATATCATATGTCAGGTGCTAGACCTTCCTCTTGCGTATAATATTTTGCTAGGAAGACCGTGGATTCATGAGATGCAAGCAGTTCCTTCCACATACCATCAGTGTATAAAGTTTTATTTTCAAGGCGCAGAGCTAACTATTCCCTCTAGCCAGGGATCTTCTTGCAATGCTCTCACTCAATCAGCTGATAGTCTTGTTTCGACTAATAGAGAATACACCGAACTCTGTGATGCCAAGCTCAAAGATATGGAATAGACACTGAAAATCAAAGATATGGGCATGGGGGATATCAAATGGAGCCCATATTGTCATTAGCTACTCTTCCCCTATCTCCTAGGTCTTATGGGAGACCTTCTGAACATAATAAACCTTCCATTACCCCTGAGGTAGTTTTTGAGGGTACATTTGTAAAGGCTAAGATACCATTGGAAGACGAAGATGAGGACAACACTATCAAAGCCTGGCTTTGTAAAGGAAAGAATACAGCTGAACAAACTACCTTGGCTCGTGAATTAAATCCTAACAGCGAGGGTCTTAAGATTATGAAACATTTTGGGTACAAAGAAAAGGGCCCTCTAGGTGTGAATGGCAATGGGTTAGTGGAACCTATTCAAGCTATAGGTCAAAAGACAAGAGATACCACTAGGTTAGGTTTCAAAAAGGTTCTGTTTCATCTAGGAATCAATAAATTTGTGCCAAAAGTAGAACCGACACCAAAACTTGAAAGTACAACTGTAGCTAACACTACACAAGATAGCTCAAATGAGGATTATTTCCCTTATCCTATTCCTCCAGACCTGGCAGCATTCTTTGTTGAGCCAGATAAATTTGTAACACGTGCCTATACAGCAGAAACAGATAGTGATTCTGATCAAACTACTCAATTTGAGACACTTACTTATGATCAATGGAAAGAGTTACAAGACCCTAACTTCAAAGGAGAAGAGTACATACCACCAGAATTTCAAGAACGGTGGACACAAGAACATACTATTATTACTAGAACTCAAAAACCTTCATGGTGCAAGCACCCAAGTCAGAGTTCAGAAACAAACTCTCATGAGTATGAGTTTGATAGTTTGTCAGCAGGATCTTGCAAAAGACCTCTTGATGTGAGTGAAGAGTCTAGTGAAAAGCCTAATGAGTTCGAGTCTATAGGTGTTGACATGTCTTCTACTTTGATCGTTAGAAATCAAAAGGATTCAAACACACCTTTGGATGAGATCGGTCTAGATCCCCTCTTACTAGTTAATGCTTTCAATGATGACTATACTATGGACGCACTTGAACCTGTCACATCTCTTTCCCT
>MU226225.1:2453876-2464706 GCA_018584345.1 Thuja plicata
GTTGAGATTCCTACATTGCGAGTCTCTCTAAAAGGCCTCATCACAGATGATGACATGAGAATATCTAGACTTCAAGAGCTTGAGTTACTAGATGAACGTCAGAAGGTGGCATTCGATCATCTCAGAGAATACCAAAAGAGGATATCAAAAAGCTATAATAAGAAAGTCAGACCAAGTGACTTCCAAATAGGTGATCTCGTCCTGAGAGAGAATCCCAAAAATCAACAACAGCGGACTCAGAAAGGGAAGTTTGAGCCAAACTGGCTTGGTCCTTATATCATTACTGTAGTATTTGGGTCCGGTGCTTATCAGCACTCCACTACAGAAGGTGAACCACTCCAAGAGCCTATCAACACTCTTCACCTGAAGAAAGTCTACAATTAATATATCTTCTGCATGCTCATGTACATACTTTATTTCTGAGAAAATCCTAAAAATTGTAAAATGTCCTGAAAAAATGATCATCTTAGTGAAAACCTGGCAAACAGGTGCTTTGATGTATCTATTATATTGGTGAAAACCTGGAAAATAGGTGCCTTGATAATATCAAAAAAAAAAAAATGAAAAATTCAAAAATACAAAAAAAAAAAAAAAAAGAGCAAAAAAATTGAAAAACTCAGAAAAAAAAAAAGTGAAAAGAGAAAAATGTGTCATTGATGAAAACCTAGTAAACAGGCATCATGGTAGCAAAAATAGAATTTCTTCCAAGATGGTGAAAACCTGGTAAACAGGTGCCTCTTGTTTTGCAATGCTTTATCTTTCGCAGCATGTCTTGGCTTTCTTGCAGTTTGCTTTCCTGCTTTAGTTTGCTTTCCTGCTTTAGTTCGCTTTCCTACTTTAGTGTACATTTCACTCTCAGCCATCTTCAAGATTTTTCTCGATCCCCCATGGATTGAAACTGGTCATACTCAGGGGCATGTCCCTGGTCTAGGGGGCATTGTCTTATCTTTTTACATCGGTCACCAGTGGTTCACACTGCGTCTGCCTGCCGATGCCTCATTGCGCTTTGTCTCTTCTTGAGACTCTCTTTTGCATTAGTCACCAATGGATCCCACTACGTCTTCCTACTGATGCTTCAATCTTTTTATCGATCTTTATTCTTGAGAATCTCTTGGGACAGTCACCAGTGATTCTCACTGAGTCTTCCTACTGCTGCTACATTGCTGAGATTTCTTGCATCATTTTTCTATCTGTAGTGGCTCGGATTCGATCCATTCATTACTTGAGTTAGTAATCTTGTCAGTCCTGAAGGAAAACACTCTACTAGCACAAACTGGTCTTTTTCAACACCTTAATCAAATAGTGTTTTTCAACATTCTTTGGACACATCTGTGTTTTTCAACACACTTCGGATTTCTCACGACGTAAACATCTCTCGATGGAAATCAAACACATTGCACTCACAAGCACAACGGTGTTTCTCAACACCCTAAACATAGACACATTCGTAAACCTCGAAACATGCTGAGATATGATTGACTCTTTCTTGGTATGCTATCTGTTCTCATAAATTTCATTGATACTTTCTTTGTCTACTGCTTGTTGGTGTGGTTTTGATGATCCGGCAATGTCAAATAAACAGGGTGTATGTGATAAGAGCTTCTACATTAAGGTGGAAAAGCCTCACATCCCTTGATCTTGTTTATTTGTACACCAAGGGGAGGTCAAAACTATCACCTTGACTATTATTGCTTTGTTTGTTTACTTGTGAACTGTTACTATATCAAAATGGAAACAATGTTCAGGTCACCTTGGCTTTTGTGCCTTTGGTTCTTATATTGGTTTCCTATATTTTATTTGATGAAAGTCATATTCATATTCTTATGGTCGTAGCAGCACCAGTAAGGATTGTATTGACTCTGATGATCCAAAGCACCCGATGATAATAAATACGATGAGTCCAACAACCAAAGTCCTAGGATTGCATTTAGCTTAGGCTTGCATTTGCATTTTAGGCTTGCATTGTAGAAGTTTTGGTACTCTCTCCATTTGTCTTCTCATTATTCAAGGTCCTCATCTTTCATCATGGTTCTTTTCAACTGCATGAGTGTCTGATCCTCATTCTCGATCTTCGTGTGCATTCTTCTTTGGTTAGTATCTGTTGTATATTGCGAAGGCCCTACATGAGATGACTACTACCATTGCATTCCATTCATTGCATTTCCATAAAATCCATTTGCATACATATATATCCATTTTTCATGTGCATCCATTATAAGCATAACTAAAATCATACATAGCAGTTACCATAGCATTTTCATACATCAATAAAACACATGCATAAACATTTGCATTCCTAGTCCATACATCTAAATCATATAGGAAATCATCTCATACACAAATCTAAAACAATATATACACATGTATAATGATGCCAAAAAATCGAGCTCATATATATATCAATCGGTCTAAATATACAAGGGTGCTACTCGAGCACAATAGGTCAAAATGGTGGTACAAAATATATCATAACCTAACCACCTAGAGGAGGTAGAGGTGGGGGCATCCCCTGCTGTTGTGGAGGTGGTCCCGCTGGAGGTGGTCCCTGTGGAACAGCCCAAGCGCCAGCATACTCTGAAAAGGGAAGAATCTGATCTGCTGCCTCAGGAACTGCAAGAGTATACATAGCATAGTAATAGGATGCCTGAGTAGCCTCATATATGATATCCAACTATGCTCTAGCCAATGCCTCTCGCAACTCTCAGACCTCCCGGCCCCGCTTAGATATTTTTGTATCCCTGATGACCACCTGTATGTGAAGGTCATCCTCTCCCTCTGCGTCTATCGCACTCTCTCCCTTGCTCTACAGAGAGCCTCCTATAGCTGGGTCACCTGTCCGCCTACTGGAGCATCAGTCAGAACTGCATCAGCCATGGCAGTTTCATCACCCTGATCTATAGCTCTATCCTGGATACCACTAGGGCCAGCACCTACGTCTAATCCCATAGGCCTCACAGGGATAGTAGTCTATTGTGTCCATGGCCATACCACTCTATCCTACTGCTGTAGAGGTGGCTGCTATGGCTACTACCCTTGAGACTGCTGTCCTGGAGGAGGAACCTGTTGTGCCTGCTCCTGTGCTGGTGGCTGCACCACTGGAGGAATCTGGCCCACTGGCGATGTGAACCTAGGAAATGGATGGGCTAAGAGCTGATCTTTATGCAGGAATCACACCTACATCTGTCACCACTACCATATAATCCCATCGAGATGGCGGTACTCAGGCATCTATCATGCTACATCCCCTATCCAACAACCTCTGCCACCCCTTCTTTGTCTCATCAATGAATCATACATATGTGCAGTACTTAAGAGACACATCCTGAGGCCTCCCAAACTGGCACAACACACGTGTAAGCAAGAAACGCTCGATAACTATGATGGTACACCCTATCAAAGGACGTGAACAGAAAATATATGATAACTCATGGTGATCATCATCCCAGACCTCAGTAGCGGCCAATGGTCACCATATCACTGTAGTCATATCATCTATCTGTCCTTACCACTACTCAGTCTTACCCAGCATGGGCTGAGTCATTAGACCGACGTATCTGTAAATGTACAGCTCTAGTGGCTGCCGCGTATCATGGAAAATTGGCCTACATACAGGAAGATGCTCCCAGGCCCAAATCTACAATGCCACTACTCCCGCTGCCATAGTGCGGGCACCACGATACACAACCTTGTGCATCTCATGATACATCTATGCAAGTATACACTCACCCCATCCATATGTCACTACGGGTACATCTAGCATCTTCTAGAGCATAATGCCCCAGCCACACTCCAAACCGTGCTAACCACGATCTGGTACCAGATGATAACTCAGAAACAATGCAAGAATGACTGCCAATGGATAATCTCAGCCATATGTGCGTATCAACTCGTCCTAGGAGATAGCTCAGCCCACTACCAACTGATCCTGAAAGATGGCCCTCAAAGCCTGTGTCCCATCTCTCGGCTGCGTGCAGTACTCAACGCGAGTTCCATGGAAAGGCACTCTCAATATCTGGTATATATCCTCCGGAGTCACAGTCATCTCTCCTAGTGGCAAATGAAAGGTATTCGTCTCCGAATGGAAATGCTCAACTAAGGCCGCAAGCAATCTTTGATTTACCCAAATATCAGGTACATCATGCAGATATGTCAATCCTAACCCATCAATGTGGGCCCCATCGACATCTGATAATCTCTGTAGCAACTCACCCATGACAGGATGATGGGACCTAAAACCAATATCTGGGAGATCGACCTGCAACACAAAAGAACAAAATGGGATCAGTACCTCAACAATGATGGATTTTCAAAGCAAAAGAAAACACATGCAGCTACGAAACTACTCAACATACAGTTCAACTGGTTGACTCTGCGATGCAAGAAAGTAACCTTTTTTGGTCTTTTGCCATTTCTCATGCAAGAAAACTATTTTCTCGTGCGAGAAAACTCTTCTGCCGCGTGAGCTTTCTATCTCACGCGAAGCAGGATGTCTCTTTGTGCGAGATTCTAGGAATCTCACGCGTCTCACACACAAACTTTGTGTGAGCTCTGGTGAGGGGCCCATGCACAGAAATCCCAAACCGCACGTGGAAACCCCAAAACGCGCGAGGAAATAGTTTTCTCACATGAAGAGTGATTAGGCCCGGCACGAGGAAACTGTTTCCTCGTGCGACACTTGGTAAAAACATGTTCTAAATGCTAAAAACATTCAACTAACACTAAAAATGATAAATTTTTTGCCGAAATACAGGATCGGGTTATGGATACTCACAGGTGCATCATACTCCGCTGGTTGGTTGTGCCATCTAGTGTGCTCAAATCGATGCATATGCATAGGAATGCTCTCAATGTCAGCTGGAACTCTCACCATCTCTAAATTCAAAGGTGAATAATGATTTGAAAATGACCCCTCTGAGCCTTATATAGCCTTTGACCTAATTTTTCAAAGTGCTCTATTTTCTGTGAAAATTGCACCCTTGGCTAATCGGACCATTCTGGATCCATTTTTGTGATCGAAATCAAAATTTGACACTCCTAAGTAGCTCAAAATTGTGTTTTAAAAATCATGGGACTGACGTGATCGGATGTTTGTGCAGTCAACTCTCTGATGTTGGTTCCTTGTCAGGATTATTTCTAGTCATCATTTTCTCAGTTTCTGCAATCTTTTCATCAAAGTCAACTCTAGTCAATTCTGGTCAACTATGGTCAAACCTAATCAATAAGACCTCTTGATCACTCTAAAATGATTATGCTCTCTCTTGATCTATCTTTTCTATGATTTCTCCCTCTCATCTTTATGATGTGTCTTCTTTCGATTTCGCTCCCGAGGGGGCAGGATGATTGCATCATTGAACCTTTTTGCATTATTCTCGAATCAGTCTGAATCTAAAGTCCTCGTCACTAGGGACATCTCATCACTTGGGGCATATTCACTTTTTTGTACCTTATGGTCAAAATTGGATATTCCATGATCTTGAATCTCACATCTCATCATCTATCTTGCTAGGTATCTGAGCAATCTAACTCAGATCCTCAAAGATCACACTTCATTCTGGGAGACAGTCCTAAATTGATTATCTTTTGAGACAGGTATTGGGGTGATCTAACCCTGATTCCTGAAGGTTGAGCCTAAATCAAGGGACAGTCTTGTGAAAGATATCAATCTAACCAGTGTCTGGGTGATCTAACCTAGATATTGGGGGACTAAGCTTCATTCTGGAGAAGATTCTTGAAATCTCATTGGGTATTGGGGAAATCTAACCCTAATTCCTGAAAGTTACACTTCATTCTGAAGATAACTCTCAAAAAATCTTTACACCGTTATCTAGGCAATCTAACCTGGATCTCAGTGGGCTTACCTTTGTATTGGGGCAATCTAACCCTGATTCTGAAGATAGTCCTAGATCTTCATCAGCTCTCAGTAGACATTGGGGCAATCTAACCCCGATTCTGATCTTCACTTTAGACTATTCTTTGAATCAATGCGCTGCTCACACATCAATTCAAAGAGGGGAAAAATGTAACACCCCAAAATTAGCACCTAATAATTCAATCAATTTTGGTGCATTTTCTTATCTTCAAAGTCCTATTGTACTAGGAAAATTCTTCTCCTAATTGCCTTTAATTGACTGAGTTTCAAATGCAGAAAACCCAAATTTGCATAAATCTAACATTACATTTAATTCCTATTTCTCAAATGATTATTAGCTAAAATCCCTATGATTAATTGATTTAAATCTAAAGTCCTAAGTGCTTTTAATTAAATCAATTCCACCCCTTTTGGCTAGTATACATAAAAAGAATTGAAAGGTTATTTAATTATTGGATGAATTATCCTCAAAAAGGGAATTCCATAATTCCATGTGAAAGGACACTTATGTGTCAATAATTCATTCTTTTATTTAAATAATCTTTGCTTATTTGTCTCAATTAGAGAATGAAGAGACAACTGTTTCTTTTCAAGAAACTCTTCATCTTCTTTCCATGGTTTTCTATAAATTGGACCTCTTTTTCTTCATTAGGAGGACTTTTTTGAGAGCATCATTACTATAGGAAATTTATCTTTGATTTCATGCTTTTAGCTCATTTTTTCATAATTAGTATAATTTCAATTGGAATTGAATATGTTTTAGCTTTCATTTATGATCTATTTATAGGGCTAACAATTCAATTTTGTGCTTTCAAGCTTTCTAGATTCATTGCAAGTTCAAATTCTAGCCTAAAAGTATTTCTTTCATAGATTACAAGCACTCTCATTTCTAGATTAGAAACATTTGATTTTATTAGATTAATTACATTTTTCTCCCATAGCTTAGTTCCAATTCATTCTTATATTAGTTGCAATTCACTTTCGTAGCTTAATCATTTCTCAATTCATAGATTAAGAGCATTTTCTCATAGACTAATTGCATATTTCATGAGATTAATGGCTTTTCTCATTTTCTTGCACTCTTAAATCCTCGATGTTAGCAATGGTTAGGTTGTTGGCTCTCATTCTGAGGGTAAACTTCAACATCCACATCTAATTAGGAGGCAACAGGTCGCTTCAATCGCATTTGCGGAGAAAACAATTCATGTTTGTCTTTGTGAATTCAGCGATTGTGTAAGGACTATGTTGTGTTTGTGTTGAATTCAGAGGTCCACATTCAGCATACAACACCTATCACCTTGAGATAGATGGGAAGACTAAGAGAGTTAATAAAGTATTAGAGGATATGTTACAGATGTATGTTATGGATCACCAGTCCAGATGGTAGGAGTACCTTCACTTAGCATAGTTTTCCTATAATAATGGGCATCACACATTCTTGGGTATGCCCCTTATCAGGCCTTGTATGGAAGGTTGTGTCAGAAAGCTTTTAGTTGGGAAAAAATTTAGGATAGGGTTTTAGTTGGGCCAGAATTGGTCAGGGACATGGAGAAGTAGGTTGTTTTAATTAGAAAGTGTCTCAGAGAGACTCAGGATAGATAGAAGAAATATGCAGACACGAAGAGGGTTGATAGAGTCTACATGGTTGGAGAAAGAGTATTTCTGAGAGTGCATCCACATAAGTGTTTGATCTATTTTGGAAAGTTCTCTAACATCGCACCTCATTTTGTAGGACCTTTTGAGGTTTTGGAGAGGATAGTACCAGTTTCCTATCGTCTAGCTCTACCACCTAGCCTATCACGCATCCACGATGTTTTCCATGTATCTATTCTGCAGAATTATATTTATGATGAGTCTCACATTATTTATTGGGATGCCTTATAGGTGGAGTTAGATGGTCATTTTCCTTTGGAGCCCATACGCATAATAGCTCAGTGGACATTGTCCTTTCGAGGCCAAGATCTGGACCAGGTTAGGGTCCAGTGGGATTGTTACGATGAGGTCACAGCTTCATGGGAGAATGCATCACGCATGATACAGGAGTACCCCCACCTTTTTTATGAACTCCAGGAGGAGGTTCATGCCTAGTGGGGGAGGATGTGAGGTCCTACCCGATCATCCATTCAGAGTTGATACTTTCATGTTATATTTATCTGGATGATATATTTATTTTGATACATTGACATAATGAACTTTCATAGCATAGTTAACTTATGTTGACTCTAGATTTTGATGATGTTAGATGTATTATTTATTACATATGATTTTAAGATCTATATGACATGTTTGAACAGTTTCCTTTCTTATGTTCTAAATTTCCAAATTGATCATGTGACATGTAAATGGGGACTTCACTTTCAATTATGCAAATGATCTATACTGCTTAATTTAATATGTTAGACAAGTGATTTTTTTTAGGATTTTGTGATTTACCAATTATATGGATATGAAGGCCTAGTTATGGAAAAAGGATATATAATTTAGGGTTAGATGAATATATTATAACGTATAATATCATGAATGTGTAGATTCTTCCTTGGCTTATTGATGCTCTATTCATGTATGCAGGTTAATAAACCATGGTTACAAACTAGGGAAAAAATATTGGGCTATTGTGAATATCGTTGTGAAGCCAAGGTTAACCCTAGGAAGGGATATAGCCTAATTGTAAATGTTATATATGTTGTAAATGTGAATTTTCATGGTTGAAAATTTATTTCCTTCTATTTTTGCTAATTTATTTTAAGCATGCCATTGTGTAAATGCGAGATGCATTTGTAGTGTTAATTGGCACATGTTTTGTGATATGGCATGCCCATGTGGATTTTAATGTTTAGTTTCACCCTACTTTATTATGTAATGTTACCATGTGGGGTAGGCTTGTCTTGGAAACCCAAAATCTTGATTACTATCCTTGAAATTCGAAGGTAAACTCTAAGTGAGTTTTTGAAGGGTTATTATGAGTCCTATCGGGTAGTTACAGTAAAAAATTTCTAGTCTTTTAGTAGTACTATGGGATAGGGGTTATTTTTTATTATTTTGAGTGTCAAAATCTAATTTATGGACCTTCTTAAATTCGTTTCTTTATAAGTGGCGAAAATGGGGAAATGGGAAGACCATCACCTTCTTCAAGTTAGTCGAGTCTCTTCCATGCATGAGGTTTTCCAAGTGTTAGGGAAGAGGACTCATGTCATCTCTCTTCTTGTTTTGAAAGAGGTAGAGATGGGGAGAGATCCTTTTAGGGAGAAGCAAGAGGAGAGTTGGGGTTGATTTCCGACTCTCCATTTTTGGAAACTTGTAGAATGTGCTTGGAAGATTTTTCTAGTTGAAAGCCAAGGAGAACTAGGAAGGGGAGGCTCTTCTCAACCACCATCCATTAGCTAGGATTAAGGTTGGTAATCCTAAATTTCCATGTGTGGAATGTTGTATTTCTTGTTTTCAATAGCTTGGTGACTTCTTTTATTACTTATTTTCATGTTGATTAAATGATGTGATAGATTGTTAGTAAAAGAAAACAAAATGTACTTCTATTTTTTTTTTTGTTTGGTGTTTTTTTATGGGTGTGAATGACATATATCTCCATTGGGAGGGAGGAGAAAGTCATTTTTTGGGTGAAGGGATTAGTTGGGAAACCATGGTAGTGTAGAGTCTATTCTTGGGAAGAAGAAGGATGTAGCATGGATGTTATGGGCTCCATGTGCCAAATTTTCTTATAAATTTTCTCTTGGGGAGATAAGGGTGTGTGGATGTGTTTATGGAGCTCTTGTTCATTTGAATTAAAAGCCTTGCGAAGGCATGTGAAAATTGTGTATATTGAAGCAATTTTGTTATGGAATTCTCCTACATGTTTGTTCCACCTTCGCCCCTAATTGAGTCCATTTAGACCCAATTTGTGCATAAACTTGGAAGGGAGTTATGTGATTGTTTTTTAGAGCTGTTATGTTTAGTGCTCTACTTGTGTGTCACCTAGCCTCTTCTTGTTTCCCCTAGCTCGGGGGTGGCCTCAAAGAGTCCTAGGATGGGAAGGGAGCTCCTATGGTTTATTCCATAAATTGGTTTCATATTTGTTGTAGTTTCTATACTTGGAGGGATTTATGTTCAAAGATGGAAATTGAAGAAATTATGTTGGTTATAAAAGGAAATTGTGAAATTAAATTTCATCCCAAACCTTAGGACTGATGTTTTGTATAAATGAGAATCTGTAAATTGTTATAACTCTGTACAAAAGCCTTAAACAAGTTGTTGGTTAATAGAAGAATGTGAAGGAGTAAAGAAAAAATTATGTCTCTTTATTTCAAGTAGAGAATTTATTCTATTTTAAAGATTACTTATAGAAAAATTTCTCTGTTTATCCTGTATCAAATTGTAACCTTTATTTAAAAAGGAAGTATTTCTCTCATATAAGCTCTAAGATTATATATGTATTAAGATGAATAAGAACTGTTTCTCCTAGAATAGACTTATTTCTTTTGTATTATTGATTGTTAAAAGATATCTTTGTTTCCAAATTTGTAACAAAATTTTAACAGAATCTATGAGAGATAATATTTACTTATTGGAAAGTTTCTTATTAAAAAAATTATGATTGTACACATGCTCATTTTGCATGTATCACATTTTTATTTATGTTATGCAAATCCTGTCTATTAAAATACTTACAAAGGAAATATGTATGCTACCTATTGTAACATTTCATTTCCACCTGTTTCTATGAAAGTAAATCTTATCTTTAATTTATATCTTGTATGTAAATGCTATAGAAATACTTAAAACTTAAATGCTTCAGAACAGATTGAAATTTAATTCATTGAATACTCTGAAATAGTTTAGAAATAATCCTATTTACTGAATGCATTATTAAGTACATAAGGCATTCTGCATATGAACATACTTAAGATAAACAAACATATTCTAAAATTTATTTTAGACCTCTCTCTTGCAGACTTATTGATTTCCTTATA
>MU226225.1:2464937-2481412 GCA_018584345.1 Thuja plicata
CATGTAACTCTCATCTCCTATGAGTGCCACATTCACATTTAGTGTGTGCCATGTGTAGGAATCCTCTTAAGGAGGAATATCTAATTTCCTTATTAAAGGAATTACAAAAATGTGACATGTCCTCCTACTTGGAATAGAGGACAAATACAAATTAGGATACCTTGGTTTATACTTTAATTACATATATCACCAAGGAAAGATTAAATTATAACACCCCCCCCCTTTAATCTTTACATGGGGAGTTTACAACAAGGGAATTTAACCCAAATTTTTACAATGAGAATGAAATGTCTCTTTACAAAATCTGCAACTTGGTCTTCAATATAAGGAAGAGAATCGATTGTCTTGATTCAAGTCTTGAAGTAGTCATCTTGAAGTTATAGGACATGTGAAGAGGAAGTGATTCCATAAGTGGACCTTGAAGATTCACCTGAAACAAAGAAACATAGAAACACAAAATATGAACCAAGGAAACTATCCACAAGAAGAATTTCATCTAACATTCAAGTTAGTGTAACTTTGAAACTTTTACCTCAGAAAATATCTTTAAGGAAATGTATGAGATTTCATCAAAAAGTACAAGAGCTAATCATGAAAGCAAGATACACAAAAATATCAAAGTTACATAAACATCATCCATCCTCTCATCTCAAAATAAATATAGTAATGCAGAAATAACCAGGACAAGGCCAACTAATGAGGCATGCATCATCATTGAATCAATCACATGGATATACGCAGTCCATTAATGAGTTACTGCAAGTGAATGGGTTGCGGCTCCATCACCTACATGACCCATGATCTAAGAAATGAAGAATGAAAACTCATCATCATATTTATAATATTGCAAAGAGGAGTGAATATATATTATTATCATCATGAACAAAATTATCACCATCATGAGCAAAATTATCACTAGGAGGAGTAGAAATATTCTTACCATTATCATAATCATTTTTAATACTAGTAGGAATAGAAATAGGTGCATTAGGAGTAGGGTTAAGTATAGGAGGTTGGTCCTCCATGAGTTCAATAATACCCCCTTTAAATTCATCAACTTTGACCTTGGAACAATCATGTACTTCATTTTCTGAAATAACAACCTCTCTTGCAATATGAACCCTGTTAGTAATAGGATCATAAACTCTATAACCTTTAGTAGATCCATCATACCCAACAAAAGTAAATGGAGGAGATTTAGAATCTAGTTTGTGCATTTTTGTTTGGGGTGAGTTAACATATGAATAAGCACCAATAAACATTTGATTTGATTCTACACTTATTAATCATAAGCAATGAACCATTAAGAAGATAATAATTTTAACCAATATTAAGATAAAATTTTAACAAATATTTTTTCATATGCTAAATAATAATTTGAACTAAGGATTATTAGTGAGAAAAAAACATATTTCCTTCCAAATATAAGATAGATCCACCAAATTCCAAGAACAATAAATCAAGGACATCATCCTTATCATGAATCAATGGAACAAGTTGATAAACATCAACTAAGTAAGTGAAACCCTGTGCAACTTACAGGTGGAACAAGTTGATAAACATCAACTGAGTAAGTGCAACCCAGTGCAACTTAGAGATGAAACAAGTTGATAAAAGTCAACTGAGTAAGTGTAACCCAGTGCAACTTACAGATGGAACATGTTGATAAACATCAACTGAGTAACTGCAACTCAATGCAACTTACAGATAGAACAAGTTGATAAACATCAACTGAGTAAGTGCAACCTAGTGCAACTTACAGATGGAACAAGTTAATAAACATCAACTGAGTAAGTGCAACCCAGTGCAACTTATAGATGGAACAACAAATCAAATGGAACCCATAAATGATGCAACTAAGTGCATAATAATATATCATAAAAAACTGATAGCACTTAATGCTAAATAATGAAATCAGTCCACTGGAAGAAAATGATGTAAGATAACTCATAATACTTAAACAAAATTAAAATTGAACAACATCAATGGCTTTATTTGCATTTGATCAATCGAATGACACATCATTTTATAAAATTTAATTTAAAGTTAGCAGAATTGCAAAATCTTAACAGTAGATTAGCTTGGAAAAAAGAAATTATCCCCTTAGATCCATGCAAAAGAGACTCTCTTTCTTAAATTTGATTTTTTTTCCAAAATAGAGTAAAGATTTCTTTATTTAAAAAACTTTGTATAAAAAATTAAATTTTTTATTAAATGCTTAAAAAAAGAGCTAGAATTAATAAAAATTATATTTACGAGTGGATTAGGGAATAAAAATATAGATGAAACAAAGTTTAGTAGAAAAATTTGATTTGTTTACAAAACAATATCAACAAATTTTTTGTTAAACCAAAACTATGATGAAGTTAAAGTTGAATAATTATCTTAAAAGAATTAAATGTTAAATGTAATTTGACCAAATTTTAAATGGGAATTAAATGAGTCAAAGTAGGAATAAACTAATAAACCAAAGATATCAGTTATAAACTTAGAGAATAATTAAATAAAATCTAACAAAATACTAATAGAGGAAACTAGCTGCAGCCTGCAAAAAATAGAGTTAGAGAAAAAATATATAAAGCTTAATATCTTATGATTGGAAAAAATTGAATAAATTATCTAAATATGGAACAATAATCTAAAGAGAAACCTGCAAAACAAAACATTAAGATGAGTAACCTGCAAAGATTGTTAAAATAATAATTACTTGCATAAAAGAGGGAAAAATGAATGAGACAATAGGCAGAGCAAGCAGAGAGGAATCAAAAAAAATTTCACCTCATGATTATTACCCGACAACCTGGCCATTAAATTAATTTGACCTCTGACTCAAAGCTCCAGACTGTAGTATGCGTACGGTTTAGAGGATGACCAGAAATGCTAGAATATAATGGTGATTGGCCACTGCAAATTCTTTTTACTTGAGAAGTACTTACCAAATATTGTAAATTCTTTCAGTATTTGATACGTCTAAAGAGGATTCAATTGGAACTGGATATCTTCATTGAAGAGGATTCAATTGGAACTAGAGAAATCATGGACAGAACCAATGCAACAAGACCATGAAGATTCTTCTCTTGAATGTAAATATTGCACAAACAGAGTGGTTTCCCAGCAACATCGACAACAGTGAATGGCGTGTTCGACAACATATGACTTACTTGATTACTAATCAAAAAATTAAATAAATTAAATAATAAATAATAGTGTTTTATTTATAGAATGGATAATAAATAAATAAAATGTTATCTAAATGTTAACTAATGTTATAATAAAACCAAAAGGGAGAAAAATGTTGCGAAATGAGAAGGTAAAGCAAGGAGTTTCAAAATTTTTAACAGGCAACGTTTCTAATATGGGAGTTACATTTTTAATGAAACAGATTGAAACTAATAAAAAAATGTTTTAAGTTATACGCTATATTGAACGAGGAGAAAGGAATGTTTTTTCAAAACCCAGTTTGAGACAAATGTAGTGCAAGTAAGGAGAAGGTAAGAGATGTGAAGAGTAAGGGAGATGTTGTGCTAAAGGATGAATAACCAATAGATAAGTTGCACAAGGATCCTGGAGAAATGCACAAAGGAGATCAAAGAAAAATAGTTAAACCTGCAGAAAAAAAAGTTAGAAGTCTTAAATAATCTTGAATATGTGAAAAGAGGGATGCTGCAAGAGACATTAGCTAAGATCTGTAAACAAGATATAGGTAAACTTGCAAGAAATAAAGTTAAAACCCTGTAGAAAACCAGAGATTAAAATCTGTAGCCAAATTGAGAGTCAAAGAAATGTCTGCATGCAGAGATGTTAGAGCTAAAAAAAATTGTTAGAAACATATTTAAAGAAAAAATGATGGAGGGAACAACGTTAGAATGCTGAAATATATAAATCTAAATATAAATTATAACCATGCAAAAGAGATAGTTAGAAAAAAGGATGAAAATGCATAAAAAAGAAAACCCTTGTGGTTGCTCGACTAAGGGTGAGGTTAGTACTATTAAAAAAACTTGAAATAGAGATGAAAAAACTTAGATCTGGTGGCAAGCCATCCAAACAAAGTTAGATTTAAAAAAAAGGAAGATAGATTTGCAAAAAACAATGAAAGAAAAATCCTGCAATCAAGAGTTAGATCAACAAAAAACTAATTTCTTCTCCTCAAAGGAGATATCTTTCAACTATTCCTGCATACACACTCAAAACAAGGATTAAAACTAGCTCTGATACCAAGTTAGGAATCATAAATAATAAATTAGAGCAAATGAAAGAATCCATGTGCGAGTGCACGAAAATAATTTACCAAGTTCACCAAGAGAGATAGAGAAGAATTGCTTCAAAGAATCAAGCCAAAAGATCACCAAAAAGCTCCAAGAACCAAGACAAGAACACAAGGATTTGGAAGGGAAAAAACAAGAAAAACCCCTTGTGAATAATATGAATATGGCACAAGTCCTAAATAATAAGAGAAATGAGCTCAATACAATATTGAGAATGTGAGGAGAATTGAGAAAGGAGAGAAGATTATTCCACAAGTGTGTGAGAGACATCTATTAAATAGAGATGAGTGGAGGAGTTTGCATGTAACTCCCATCTCCTATGAGTGCCACATTCACATTTAGTGTGTGCCATGTGTAGGAATCATCTTAAGGAGGAATATCTAATTTCCTTATTAAAGGAATTACAAAAATGTGACATGTCCTCCTACTTGAACTAGAGGACAAATACAAATTAGGATACCTTGGTTTATCCTTTAATTACATATATCACCAAGGAAAGATTAAATTCTAATAATAGGCCAATTAATGTTTAGGGTATGAGATTTTTAAAAATTTAAATATATTGCAAAAGGGTAACTTACTAGGTTCATTAATGATCGATAAATTTTAATTAAGTGTATTAAACCATTAGATCATTTTCTAAATTAGATTAATAATATCTAAGGGGGTTTTTCTTTTAGGGTGACATGAACCATAATAAATTATGTAAGGTGAACCATAATAAATTATATAGGATTGAACTTATATAAATTTATTATGAAGGTAACATTATTAATTTGTTTAAATTTAACTTAGTGACCTCCTCTTAGAATTTCAGACCTATAGGTTGTTTTAGGAAATCATTGTTTAATAAGTTATAGATAAAACTTAACTAGGAAATGTTATTTTTACTTGGTCAATACATGTGGCCAGTGTATTGGCTAGTGTCAAAATAATATTGTGAAATAAATTAGATAACTAAAATTTAAGTCTCAACTTTTTAAAAAAATATATTTAAAACTAGAGTGGAGGGGTAGATGTGAAACCCGAGGTTTGGATTTAACTAGATAACTTACGTTTTTCCTTGATTAGACTAGACCTTTTAAAAAAAACTAATGGGTTGAGTTACGTTGACTCACATCATGATTTCCCCTCAATCCCATCTATCGACATTGACCTTCTATCCCTTCGTAAACTCAACTCCTTCATCTTAAACTTGCTACTCTTATTGGTTCTAGTGAGCTCGTGAGTACTGTCACTTCAACCATTAGTAAGCCTTTCAAAAAAAAAATTGTTGCAGTTTTGCATGTAGATTTTGGACATGACAGGATGGCAATGATATTTAAATCATGGAAATCTTCTATTGCATTGTAGGCTCTATGCTTGTAGGCCTTCATAGTATCATTTTTGGTAGCACTCATCCCTTTCACTTGGCTGACAACCAATTCACCGTCACAATATACCCTTAAGGATTTAATACCTCTCTTTCTATCCCAATCCAGTCCATTCACCTAACTCTCATATTCAACAGTATTCCTTGTGCAAGAAAAACTAAATATAAAGGTTTTATAGTATTTCTCACCTTTTGGAGAAACAAGCATTGCACCACCACCAGAGCCATGTCTTCTTCTAGAACCATAAAATAATAATTCCTAAACTTCATTGCTTTTTTCTTCTGATTCTTCAATGGTTGTGTTAAAGAGACTTGGTATTGTGTGACCATCCTCTTATATTATCTAGTTCCCCAAACCAGCGTCTCATACAATATTAGCCCGAGCCTCTTAATTTCTTTCTTATCCCCACTCATCTAGATAGATATTCAGGATGTTCTCTATCTAAGTATTTGTCTCCATAATTATTGGAAAATCATTGCTATCAAGTGCAAGACAACATGCATTAAATACATTAGACACAAAAGGTTCTACATGATGTGCTACTAACAATTCAAATTTGATAGTGACCTTGGTTCCATATCTAGTATGGAAAAGAATATGAGACTAGTCAGAAGAAAGGTGTCCTCCTATCTGAGCTATGAATTCTCTTAATAGACATAAGGAAAAAATATCAGGGAGATCTATGATGTAAATTTCAAGGAGGATAGAGAAATTAGGGCTTGCATGAAGGACCAAACTTGTATGGACTTGACCAGACCTATTATGTTTACTGATGAACCATCAAGTTTTGTTACTTTCTTCTGGAATCGTTCATAATTGAGTCCTAATTGGTCAGCTACCTTCTTGGGCATGACTGAACTAGTAGCCCCACTATTTACCATACAATTATGTACTAGAAAATATCCAATAATTAATGATACATAAAAGGGAGATGGTTTAAGTTCCTACCTTGAATGGCATCTACTTTGGTGTTGCTTCTTGAAATTTTCTTTTGTTTATCAATGTTGACCAACACCGGCTTAGCTACATCATTTGTGGGTTGTTGAGGGGTTACCTCTTCACCCATAGCCTTCTTCAAGATTTCAAGTTATCCTGGAATGGCTAAGGAGTCCCACATGGTCATAGTCACATTCATTTCCTTCATGTTGTCCACAATATTAAATGGTACTCCTGCATGGACTTTTCAATGTGCTTTCACCATTATGGGCTCAATCTCTTTGGGAGATTGATTCTCCTTGACTAGCATAACAAGAGGTCTTTTCAGTATGTCAATAGTGGGTGTATGTGATGATCCTGTACATGTAGTATCCTTTCCCTTCTCCTCTTCTTTCTCCATGTCTTGATCTCTTCTCTTGGGCTGAGTGTTGGATACAATTGAAGATTCACCATTTACTCGATTAAAATCTCCTTCCTTCCAATTAAAGAGAGTAGTCTCATCAGATTGTGTATCTTGCTAGGGTACTGACCCACTAGAAGATGCCTCGGATTGGGTGCTCGAGGCTTTTTGTGTCAAGAGTTCTTTATTCCTCAACCAATTCGAACATGTAGTCTGATTATGTGGTTGGTTGCAAGGGAAACACCATTCATTCTATGATGCAAGATTTTTTTGACTTAGAACCATATCTCTAACTGGATTTACAAAATTGAGAGGTGATGGGTTGTAAGAGTGAAATGGCTTTTGACTGAAATTCTTCCTTTGACCTTTATAATTTCCTTGATATGGTGGTCTACTTTGCTGATAGGATTTCCCTTGAGCTTGATATTGTTGGTTAGGACCTTGAATTTGTTGTTTGAAATGTGGTCTACCCCCTTGACTCTGCTTAATCTTATTGATCAAATAATTACTCATGGTCTGTAATAAAATTTAGATTTCTTGTTGATTACTTCTCAATTCTTGTAGCTCTTGAGAAGGGCCCGCTCTAGATTCTTCATTGCTTTAACTAGCCTAAGGTGCTAACATAGTCGGTATAGGGGTGAATGGAGGAATATGTCTAGGCATATTGCGATGAATAGCAGGGAATATTGGCATGGGTGGCCTTGGGGCAATCATACCAGCTTGGTTAAACAATTTTCTACCTTAATAGCTATATCAAAAGCCTAAGGTAATGAAGTACCTCCCATGGATTGGATCATGATAGATATGTTTCTATTTAAACTTTTCAAAAATATAGGAAAGCATAATCTGCTGAAGGTCTTACAAAGATAGAGATCCTATTCCATGTCTTGAGTAATATGTTGTTAAAATCTGTCATTTGTTCCTGAGGATATTTTTTTTATAGTAGTCAGTTTCTATACTAGGGAAAAATTATCTAACTTGTCTTCAAATTATCTGTTGAGGGAGTCTCCAAGTTTCTCCCATGAATGAATGGAACCAACTGCTAAAGTTCTAAACCATTCTAGGGATTTACCATTAAAACATGTTGCCAACAACTTAGTAGCCACATCTTCCTCAATAATATGATATATGCTACATATGGTAGCCACATCTCTGACGTGTTCACAAGATATTGTATGACTTTCACCTACAAAATCAAGCAAAATTTTTAGTGATGCTAGAGGCACATCATGATGTTGAGAGAAATTCAATGAGCTCCCCTGATTGAAGGGTACAAATGCAAATTCTCATGCCATTGTAGGAACTGTGACTTGCTGGATAACAACTATATGGGGTGCACTTGAAGCAGTGAGTGAAGTAAACTCTACTAGTAACTCTTTCCTTAAATACCTACCTCTCCTTCTTGAATGGAAAAGCAAGGGTCTCTCCTCTGAAATAGGGGGTGTAGACTGTACTCTCCTTGTAGGGGATCACCTTTGAGATGATCTCTCTTTTCTTCTTGTTGGAGGAAACTACAAAAACTCTGAAGTCTTTGAACTCCTTGTTTCTATCATTCTCATAAACTTTAATGGGATGGGATATTCTTGTTCTTAACACCAATGGAGTCGCCAAATATGCTTTAAAAGAGAACCACTCTAGGTTGGTACTATGTAATCAGCATATCATAGATAACATAGTTTTGAAAGATAAACCTCTTTTTTGTATTCCTACCGGGCACGCCATAACTGTTATATACCAAATTTGCACCCTATTAAACTGTTAAGTATAATGATCTGGTATAACATGGGAATCACTTCCAGGTTGTGTACATATGCTAATTGAAGTGAAACCTCCATATTCTAGGCTGGTTCCTCTTGGATAATCACCTATTTTTTATCTTTAAACATGAAAAGTAAACCTGGGAGGAAAAGGGATATAAGGAGAACTAAAGGAAAATGAAGAAAAATTTAACGTACAAGGTGATGCAATGAAAGTGACATGAATAATGATATAATGACCAAGAACTAGCATAAAAGTCTTGAATCTAAAAAAGCACAACTTCCTTAATAGGCTTGCATAAGTATTTCATAGAGAGGTGTGAGATGAAAAGAGGCTATTCAGGGAAATAAAAGATTTCACAAACAATAGCATATTCAATGGAATAGACATGGACTATGACTTGCAAATAGGAATTCACTCTAGCAAATAGGTACAAAGATGAGACAAAATGATAGGGGATGAAAAAAATCTACAAGGTAATCTAAATTAATCACCCACAGTAGTGCACAAAGATGTAGAAAGAAACATGGCTCGAGAAATCCAAGATTTATATAATATTAGCCACTATATTATGCTTCAAATAAGAGAAATACAGATAAGACAACCCAGGGGTAGAGAAAATTCCACAAAAAGTCTTTGCATAATCTAAATCTCAATGAGAAACTACAAACAGATGAAAACCTGGGGATAGAGATAATGCCATATAAAGTCTTGTATAAGCTCAAAAAACTGCTTACAAAAGCACTAAAATCTACTTATATACAACCTTCGCTAGCATAGAGGCTTGGGAGTCAATCCATATGATCAAATCAGTGTAGAAATTAGGGTTTCAATAGATATTACTAAATAATGCAAAAACCCTAAAATGGTCAAGTCTATCCATTAATGCATTAGAGAAATATCTTAGAAGATCATATTAGCCTTGAAAATATCCCATATCACCATAAATTTGAGTAGATAGATCAGATTGATTCATCTACCCTACCTGCAAGTTTGAAAATGTTTCCACCACCAAGAAAACCCTGAGAATGATATTTGAATATTCAAATTTAAATATAAATGGTCATAGGTGGCACAGAATATCAAATCGATGGCTCGGGTTTGAAACTTTATCAACTTTTAAAACACAACCGTCGATCTTCTTTAAGTAACCCGCGACCACAAGATCTTATCTGTTACATGGCATGCTGGTGTGATGCCTCAAACAATAAACATCTTCACCTTTACCTTCAAGGGATAGCACCCACCATCTGATCGATCTTAACATGTGCTACCTTTATCTTACCTTTGACACTGACCTCAAATCTAACTTGGACACATGTCAAAAGGGCTCATTTCCTTAATAGTTAAACAACCTCATCTTGGCCTTTGAGGGCAAGAACCTATCATCATATCTTCCTTAATTTACCATGTCTTTACTACTTTTAACCCGGGACCCATGACGTCACTAGTGTCAGATGTCACCGCGGAGCAATGCCTTAATCGCTAGATCTTGATCACTTTTTCTTTAAGCATTTATGCCATCCACACAATCAAACAGAACCTAATAAAATATTACCTTACCTTATGAACTCAGCCTGGCCCTCCATGGACACATGGCATGATAGTGCAATGCCTCAATGAGTAAATCTTGAGCATCTTTGTTTCAAGGCTTTACACCTACCGTTTGATCAAATGTGACTTTCTCGATCCTTAACTAATGTCGTAATGCCTTGATGGACAAAAACATTCATCTCTGCCATCAAGCCTTTATGCCTACCATTATATATTTATCAACTTGACTATAGATTAACCTAAACCTTGGTTTCAAACCACAGGTCCCACCTCGTCAGAAAGGGAACATGTCATTAAGGCGCACTGCCTCAATGATTAACTGCCTTTCATCTCTGCATTAAGGTAATGCACTGATCATCAGATCAAAAATGAAATGATAGCAACTTAACTTTAAACCCGTCAGAAAGGTGACCCACCATCTACATTGCAAAAAGGTTTGAATCCTTGAAGATTAAATATCTGCATCTTGGCGATCAACGGATAGCGCCCACTGCATGATGAAGAGAAACTTACTTGGTCATTAAAATAGCCACTGACTCAGCAAATGTAGGCCCCACTATCCACATGGAACAAAGGTGCAATCCATTGAAGAATCTTCAATTTGATCTAATTGATTTGAGGCTTTGCATTGACTGTTGGATGGAAAATAGAATATTTTGTCTTAGGGGTAAATAAAGTATGTCGAGACTTAGGAAAAGAACTTAGGGAAAATGTAACCATTAGGAAAATAAATTGGCCCCACTCGACAGATGACTTAGGGCATGTGAAGAATTTGAAACTTAAGTGGAAAAAAGGTAATGAATAATAAGAATAGCCACCAAAGAGTTAGGGTTCTAAGATATTTTCAAAGGGGTTTTTTCATTTAGGGATTAAAAGACATGAACCAGGGGTGAAACCAGTGACTTGGAGATGTGCAGAGGGTAAATAAAGGCCAATAACTTAAAAGAAACCATAAATTTTGGGCTCTACCATTGTGGGAGCCTCATTTTATCCACTTGTATCCAAATTCATATAGGATGGTAAATTTAGGTAACACAGTCATCTAAGCAACAGTAATAACCAGTTTGTTCTGCCTCAATAAAAATTTATGTTGACATTAGTGACACAACATGAATTCCAACAACAACATCACAAGCCAATTACAATACGTGACACCTTTTTAAGTCTTCAAAGTCCTCTAACAAGACTACTCTTAATATGGTAAAGGTTCTAACAGGCCTAAGGTAATTCACTTAATTAGGTAGCACGTAATAGTGTTGTTGTAAACTCCTAACAGGGTTAAGTCTTCACAGGGTGTACTTTAGAAGAGTACATCATTTAGTGGGTACGAATCCCCACCATGGTTTTTTCCCTATTTGGGTTTCCACAAGATAAATCCCTGTGTCAAATGTGTTGATGGACTTGCATGTTTATTGTTTATATTTATTGAATATATGGTTAATCTTGTGAATGGTGATTTAAGTTTAAGAGGTTAAAATATTGGATTATTTAGTAGATTACTAATTCAACCCCCCCTCTTAGTAATTAGATATTAGGACTAATAATTGGTATCATAACTTTGGTCCTCTATTGTGGTAAAGCTTAATAGCTTGGGGTAAATACCCAAAGATGACGAAAAAGGAAGGTCCTAAATTCACAAGACAGAACTACTCTATTCAGTGTGGTCAGATGAAGCTCTATGTTAAAGGTATGGGTGATCAATATTGGGATCATGTGTTTAATAGGTATATTTTCACTTTGGGAACCCTAACTATAGATCAATTGAAGGTTAGACAAGAACATACTGCTACTCTAGAGTCTATTGCTAGTACTCTTTCAGATGCACAATTTATTGATGTCAAAGAATTGGACACTACTAATAAAATGTGGGAGAAGTTGAGAACTATCCATGGTGGAGATCCACATATGAAGAAGGCAAAGGTTGATAGTTGGAAATGGAAATATGATGATATGAGGATGCAATAAAATGAGAACATTGAGAAATATAGTCAGAGAATCCATGTAGTTGTTGCTTCTATTTGAGGTCCTGGTGGTGTTTGTTAAGGCCTTGAAATATAAACCTAACTTAGGAATTAGGGCATACTGATATCTCATGGTAACAATGGAAACCTTCCTGAGTTGTGGGTGGACTTTGATTAAGAAGGAATCTCTAGATTCTAGGCCAGTTCCTATTAGATTTGGAATATCACCTATGATTGATTTTCTGATTGGGGAAAAGGGAAAAGGATAACTTTAAAAATAAAAAATAAAAAAAAGTGGGGTGATACACCAAACTAGATTCAGACTAATCAAAACTTCAAACCAACATCCACAAGACACACACTACCAAGATTTGCAGTAAACATTCACTATTCAACGTATAGGTTGACCTAAAAACCCACTATTAGGGTTTACACCACAAAAAAGGGTACTCTGCCAACAGACATACATATTCCACAAAAGGTTATATTTTGATAACTTAGAGAAGGAATTGGATTAATTCACTAATCTATGCTGCAAAACACATTACACTTATATGTAGAAAAGTTGAAAAGGATCGATATCAAAACTCAAAAAAAATGTGAATAATGGGGAACTTGCTTTTTCTTCTTCAAAATTTGGAAATGGTAACATGCCAAGATACAAAACATGCCAAGGAATAAGTTACATTCACTTCAACATAATCTTGCATCAAAATTGAACCTATGGTTACAAAATATATGAAAAAGGCACAAAGGAACAAATATGTTCACAAAACCACCTTCTCTCTCAATTCTAAACCCCTAAAACTGACTAGGAAGTTCAGATATATACCTTCTCAAGGCTGATTTTGAAAATCAAACTCCCTCCAAATTGACCTCCAAAACCCCACAAATCAGCTAGAAAACCCTAACTATTAGGCATAATTCATTCCATAATACATTCCCCTAATGTTGGTATTTTAAAATATACATTTTTTAAAACACATTACCAATATATATAAACAAATCTATAATCGAGCCCTAACTTAGCAACCCCATAACATATAAAACCCTTACCCCATCACATATAACCCAAGACATGCCTAAATCTGACAACATAACCCCTAAGGTCAACATGACCGATACCTATGTAATCAACTACTCTCTAAAAAATATAAACATCTCCATCAGCTAGGTGGCTATCGTGGAACTTGGAATTTGATATTGTGACTCTTGTGCACTGCAGTGTTTAATGCATGTTAGCGGATTCCAAAGTTTTATCAAAACCTTGAATTTTTCTAGGTCTCCGCATTGCATTTGCAGTTGGGGAAAACATGAGGGTTTTGAAACACACCATTTATGCTATTATTATGCCATTTTTTTTGGCTTCTTTATGCTTCTCTGTGCTCGAGTTTTGGGTAGTGAGTTCATCTCTATGAAATGGGAGTTGAGTTGTTTCTTTGAAACTTCACACTGTTGATTTCAGGCTAGAATATAGTGTTATCTATGTGATTTTATTCTGCCTTTATCTATGACTGTATCTCAAGCATTCATTTTTAGGAGGAAGCTCGGGCTCCAACTGAAAGTGGCTATTGTGATAAAGAGCTCGGGCTCTTTGAACACCGCAGGATTTTTTTGATTTGGGTCTTGGCCATTATGGATGGCGCTTCTCATGCATGTCTTTATGGTACTCAAGCTCCAAAACATTACATCTCTGGTGTTGTTCCTTTCATATTGGCTTTGTTGACTCCAGATAAGTCATCTTTTGTCTTTGTCTTTGATTTTTGTCTTTATGAACTTGTTGTTGATGTCGTTGTTTCATTTCATAGCTTCAAATGAGTTGGGTTATGGGCTTTTAATTTGTTTCTTTCTCCATGATTCATTGCAATGATTTAGGGTTCTTTATGCTCTGTTGTTATTTTTTCTCAACTCGGTCCTTTTCTTGAATAAACTAATATTAGAAGAGTCTTTGTTGCTACTTAGAAATCTCAAGCAATTTAATGTTGATGTTTGTTGCTTGTGATATGCCTCTGCTATTATAATTATGTTGTCACTCCTTTATCTGGAGTCCATCATTATTCTCTGCAATGTTGGTGACTTAGGTTTTTGTTGTAGCTTTGTCTATTGTCTACAGTGACCATGTTGTGTGTTTTACAACTCTCTCACTATCGAGACCGACACTTGAACTATGCTCGGACATTATTTAAGATGTCTGAATTTTTTCCTTGTCTAGTTTCCACCATGTACAAATGACAGTAATAAGTGTATAATATGCAATTTAGACTCCAATAAGAAATATATCTATAGGGTTCAAGCACGGGCTTGTGACACCCATGAACCTTACTGTGAACAGAGAGGTCAATACTTTAAAATGTATCTTTTTTACTGTAAATAGCACTCTCACTTTTTGAACATGTATGTTATATTTTATAATACTATTATTTGTCTAATATCTGTACATGCATTTTTCACTTTGACAACATTGCAATTTAATTTCTTTCTTGAACATGCACTGTTGTTTGATCATTTCTCTATTATGCACATATCAGTATCATAAAGTGTCACTATTACTAGAAACAATAATACTTGATCTCTTTCTGCATATGCATATTTTACTTTGATAACACTGTAATTTAGTTCTTTTGTATATGCATATCACTTTGCAAAGTAAATATCATTTTTATGAACTCACATCTCTTTATAACATCATTAATGTTATATGTCTTTTAGGAAAACAATTTCATTATCTCTTATGTTACATGCTTGTTTATTGCAAAATATATAACATTGTTATCCATTAATGGCATTAACCATGTTTTGGTGAACTCTTATTGCTTCTCTGTGCAAACACACTAGTATTAATCCTTTTAAACAACATTGTAATTGACCTTCATTGTGCATAATTGAGTAACAATATTACCTTATCACTTTGTTGTTTGACTTTCAGTCACCCCTTTTTGGCATTATGGTCATGTCAAGTCATCTAAGTCTAGGTCTAAGTCTTTTATAGGTAGGAAATCTTTGCCAGGCTTCTCTTCTATTCCATTTTACTTCTAAGTTAGGTGGGATGTTTTCAAGTCTCATTAATTGGGTAGGTTGTAGCACCCGATCTGGCAAAGATTATGATCTTTCAATTGCTTATCTTCTCAGTAGATGGAATGATGTTTGGGAGTCATAAGTTCCATACATTCAAAAGAACTAAGAGAGATTCTTCATGTAGTGGAATCAGCATTGAATCATTCAGGTTTCTACTTCATATCACCATGTGAACAACCCATTTGTGATAGAGAAATAAAGTTTGCAGTTAAATATATCGAGCTAGGTGCAGATCGAAGACTGGTATTGATCGATCCTATAGGTCTCAATGATCCTAATACAACAAATGGTGAGCAATTTGGTTAAAAGATGAGAGAAAATGAGCTCGGCGGGATTTCCAAAATCACCTTCTCCATGGCGGAATTCTACCTTAGTTGGTAATTTTCCACAAAGAAGATCTTTTCCTTGTGCGGGTTTCGCCCTCCTTTGGCAATTTTCCGCAAAGGAGAATTTTATACTGCGTGGGTTTCGCCCCTCTCGGGTGATTTTCCGCAAGTTTAGTCATAATAAGGTGGGCCCGATTTATTAAAAAAAGAATATCATGTTGTTGTTTTAAGAGATCAAATAAAGCATGTGCTTTAAGTTAAGTAGCCCGCGCACTTAAGAATGACGTGCGGAAAGATAGGTAAAGGAGAATTTCACACTTTGCGGGTTTTGCCCTCCTTTGGCGATTTTCTGCAAAGAAGGATTTTCATATATTGCGGGTTTCGCACCCTCTCGTACATTTTCCATGGAGAAGTCATTTTTACAATTTTCCACAATGGAGAAGCAGATTTGGTATTTTCCGCCGGGCACATTCAGTTTGGGATTTTCCGCCAATTGCATTATGGAAATTGATTTCTTGTGAAATAACGACAGAAACTAAGCCGCATTTTATTTAATACACCTAAGAAAGGATGAATATCAGTTGCGGATCATGTTAGCTACTGTTTACATGTTGGTTAAGTTTGAACATAAGCAGTTATTCAACTCCGTGGCCCAATGGAATCAGCTCAATAAAACTAATTGGAAATGAAGAGTCTTTGATTCCATAGCGACTGTTCGAGTTCTCAGACTTGAAAAGCCTTTCTCTTTGTATTCTGTCTCTTTGTATTCCAAGAAGAGGGAAGGTCATTGGCTCTTAGAAGCCTGATGTATTGTAAACTCTATA
>MU226225.1:2489558-2530322 GCA_018584345.1 Thuja plicata
GGAATAGAAAGTACAGTTGTATATGGAACTGTAATTCCTACTTGAATTCCATTTCATGTTAGTAGTTGCAGCATAAGCAATTCTATTTTCTATCTATGTATGATTCTGCTTCTGTTCCCCTCAGTAGAATATGCATTTTAGAATAGGTAGATTAGATTCAAATATAGATTAAACCTTATCTTTGCCTGAATTGTTTGTGCCTACAAGCAATTTGGTTAAACTCATAAGAAGATAATCTGATGATCAAAAGAAACAAATTCATTGAAGATTAAACACAATCAGGGAGCTATACCTGTCAATTCAGAGGGCAGTGATAGAAGACTTACACTGACCCATTGTTGGTAAACATCCTTTTGTTCTTTCACCTTGGGCGTATTGAAGAGTCAGAGATTATAAATCTTAAGGAAGGAAAAACTGTTAACCAACACACTTGATATTCTGCAATTCACCTCCTTCTGCATATTAGTTTACAATTTGATAACATTGTTGTTGAGCTGACACATATGCATCCTCTTTCCCTTTGAATACCTCTATTGTGAACTTACACATTGTCCTTGTACCCCAGTATTTACAATATCATTTGATCAATCTACATTTGATATCAATAGTGTTTGAATACATTGTTACTATTCTTTGATGATGAAATAATGAATTGCATCTGCATATGCATAACAATTACATTTGATAGCACTCAATCTTTCTCATCTTTTTGCATACCAGCTATGAATTCTTTATTCTTTGCACAACAAAACTTATCTTGCACATACATTATCTGTAGCCTCTTTTCATTGCATTTGATCATCTTAAAACATCATTACTATACTCTGCATCTTGGCACCAACGACATCAATAGAGTTTGGTGAACTCCTTTTCTCTTTGATGACAGCATATTCATTCATTCTGTTCATGAACATATGTACTTATGACAGCACTAGAATGAACTCTACATATGTATTCCTCTTTGATAATGCATCTTGTGAGGTTCAAGCATGGGCTTGTAACACTCACTACACTTTTCTTTTTTCTCTGCTATTAGTGAATTCATAGTTCATTACTTCTTTGCATTTGAATGTACTTTTGTTTACTCTATTTGAAAACATCACCAAATCCAATATATTAGGTTAGTGAACATGACCAACTGATCAATTTTTTTGTGTGAGTGCCATGTGTCATGACATTTATGCATGAATTTTGATTGATCGATTGTGTTTACTATCCTAACACTACCCTGATGTTCTTAAAAAGGATTCTCAGCTACATGAACTAAGTCTCTTTAATTCAAATATCTGGTTTAGAAAAACAACAACTCTTTTGTATAATGCAGAATGATAACCATGAATAGTAAAAGGTTTCATGGAGTTATGTCCCTTTTATACTATTATTCTGTTGATGTAGATGCATATTTTTCCATTGTATTGATGTTATAGGTAAATGTGCAGTTCTAAAATTTTGATTGTTGTGTGATGATTTAGGTTTTTATGAATTTCTTATATCCAATTTGGATCTAACATTGTTTCTTTCCACGATGCAGGACAGGACCAAAAGACCTAAGATGCAGGACATGGGGACTATGATAAAGACATGAAGACATCCTAAATATAGACAACTAGCTCCTAAACGTAGAAGACCGTACAAGGAAATGCATGGACCCCTACTCATGCTTTTATCATGCTTTCTTTTATGCAATTTCCTCTAAGTTTCAATGTGAAAGTTGTAATATGAAAATAACATTTGTTTCTTACATTTAGTTCAAATGCATAATGTAATAATCAATTATGAATTTTAAAAATTTGAATATGATCAATACTTAGAGTTCAATATAACTGATAATATGAATGCAATAGCACTGTATCTTATCCATATAAGCTGAAAATAGTGTTTAACAAGTGTACCTTTATGCAATTTTTTATTCTTTATGATTATCATCCTTCATGTACAAATTTAGGATAACAATTCTGGCGACTTCTGCTATATGTATGCCTGCTAGACTTGAACTATATACCTTATTTATTGGGTAATGGAGTCAAAAACTAGAACATATCAAATGCAACCTTATTGAAATGAAAATGCACCTAAACTAAGACTCATGCAACCTAACTAGACCCATGCAGCCAAAAACTAACCTTGTGCCTTGAAGGCACTTTATTGAAAATGAAACCTAAATGACACCTAGTGCTTTACAACACTTATTGAAATGAAACTTAAATTAGAAAGTACTAACCCTCAAAGCATAGCTTGAGGAAGATCCCATTGATTGGGATAGGAAAGATCTCTCCATCTGTGGTGGATAGATGAAAGGCCTTGTTCTCTTTACATTCAGTGATGACAAATGGGCCTCACCAAAATTTGTCAAACTTATCATGCTGCCCTGGTCTAATTTTTAGCACATCCCATTTAAGAACTAGGTCACCTTCCTTGAACTCTCTAGGTGTAGCCTTCTTTTTAAAAGACCTTTTAGTTGGATTCTTCCTTAGCTCAATGTTCTTTAGGGATTTTCTCCTTTTCTCTTCTATTTGTAATAACTCAGCAAACCTTAGCTTAAGGGGATCTTCTTCTTCAAATAGCATCATTTGATCAGCTAGTTATAGGGATAAAACTTAGTATAAATTGGTAACCTTGCTTCCTTACCATAAACTAGTACATAGGGTGAGGTGCCAGTGATCTGCATTGGTGTAATTTTGTCCAATCATAGGGCTGCCTTGAGTTTGGAATGTCAATCCCTCTTTTTCTCACATAGAGTCATTTTGATAATCCTTATGAGTTTCTTATTAGTAAAATCCATAAGTCCTTTACCCTAAGGGTAATAGTTAGATGATGTATTCAGATAAATCTCATTCTTAATAGCCCATTTTGTTATTCTAGAACCAACAAAAGTGAATGCATTATCTAAAATAATTGATTGAGGTACCCCAAACCTGGTTATAATGCCTTGATAGAAGTTAAGAACAACAGATCCAGTTGATTCCTTCAATACAATAGCTTTGGTCCACCTTGTGAAATAGTCTATAGCAGTTAAAATCCATTTGTGACCTACACTAGAATTAGGGTTAATGGGGCCTATGAAATCCACTCCCCACTTGATAAATGGTTGTTAAATAATGATAGGCTTCCGTGGCAATGTTGCTAGCCTTTGTTTTCCTACAAAAAGAGAACATTTTTGATATCTTCTTTCCCAAGAATGGGCATCCTTAAATAAATCAGGCCAATAAAATCCTACCCTTAATATCTTCCAAGTTGTAGTCTTAGGATTGAAGTGTCCTCCACATGATCCATCATGAAATTAAGATAAAATTTTCTTTGATCACCGGAAGCAATACATTTAAGAAACATTCCAGAACAATATTTTCTATAAAGCATACCATTAACCAAAATGTAAGGAACAAATTTCAATCTGAAATACCTCCTGTTGGCTTTATCAAAATCAATTGGACATTGTCCAATTTGTAGAAATCTTCTCATATCAGCCAACCAATTTGTTGGTTGGTCATTAAGTAAAGGGTTGTCTTGAAGCAATACAACCTCCACATTTCTTGCAGCTTCTTCTTCATTTTCTTCCATTTGTGCATAGAAACCCTTGCCTCTAACCAACTTGGTTACATGGACATGCACATCATATTCCATAACTCTCATGATCCATCCTTTTATTTTCTCATTTACATCTTTTTTCAACAGAAAATCTTTAATGATAGGATGTGCAACCATTAGATGAACTTTATTTCTAGCAACTAGATGCTTAAACTTATTTAAAGATGTAATAACAAAAAGTACATATTTCTCAAAAAACTGTACCTTTGTTCATAGTCATCCATGCCTTTGCTGAAAAAGGAAATTGGATGTTCTAGATTGTCATCATTCTTTTGCACTAACATAGCTGAAGTAGTATCATATCCTCCATAAGAATATAAGATAAAATCTTCAGAAAAATTAAGATTAGCTAATGTAGGAGCTGATGATAGGGCTTGTTTGATGTATTCAAAACTTGACTTTCCCTCCTTAGTCCAACTGCAAGGCACATTCCTCTTTAGCATTAGAGTTAAGGGCTTTAATAAATTGCCAATATCTGGGATAAAGCATCTAACAAAGTTAATTTTGTAAATAAAACTTTGCAGCCCATTTTTTTGTTTTGGAAAAGATAAATCTAGAATTGCATGGATTATTTTAGGACCTTTTGTTGTACATTCTTTTGAAACTTGATACCCTAATAGTTTACCTAAATGGACTACAAAAAATAACTTTTTAAGGTTTAGAGAGATTCCAAACTCTCTGAATCTCTGAAGCACTTGCCTTAAATGTCCTATATGCTGATCTACAATCTTGCTATAAATAGTAACATCATCCAAGTAAACCAAAACAAATTTGTACATCATATTTTTAAAAGTCATCTCCATAGATTTTTGGAATGTGGAACCTATATTTGATAAACCAAATGGCATTCTTCTATGTTCCATTGTCCCCCACTTAGTGGTAAAAGATGTTTTAAACTAATCGGCCTCTTTTACTAATACTTGGTTATAACCAAAATAACCATCTAGAGGGGAAAACCTTTCAGAACCAGAAACATACTACAATATTTGTTCCATTGAGGGAAGTGGGTGTCTAGATTTCAGAGATACCCTATTAAGGTCTCTAAAGTCCACACATAATCTAATCTCCCCATTTTTCTTGCTTAAAGGAGCTAGATTTGAAACCCAAGATGTATGTTTGATTGGAAAAATTATTCCGCTATCCAGCACTTTATTCGGCTCTTTAAGCATTAGAGGCTCTAATATGGGGTTAATTGGCCTTTGTCTTTGCATGATTGGCCTGTAATTGGCCTCTAATTCAATAATGTTTTGGGTCAATTGAGGGTCAAACCCTTTCAAATCTGCATAATACCAAGCAAAGATATCATTAAAATTATTTAAATAAAGCAATAAGAAGCTCTTTATCTTGAGGAGAGCTAACTTTACCAACCTTTAAAAACTTGTCTCTGAATATTTCTAACTCCTCATAATGATCTTCCTTAATGAGAATGTTGTTTTTTTATTCTTGAAATAATCATCAGAATTGAAGATGGACTCCAAACTGACTAATCCTTTTGGAAGCTTAATTGACTTCAGTTGTATAATCTGGTCATCAATTTGTTATTTTTCTTTGATGTCTTTAGAAGCTGAAAAGCCACCTATTTCTGTCATAAAATTCAAGATCTTCTCATCAGTATTAATATCCTACCAGTTAACTTCATTATCTCGAATAGATGGCCTTACCACAATCTTTATGTGAGATGGATCAGAAATTACACCTTTATTTTCAAAAATTGTGACTTGGGCACCAATGGTAGCTAACCTATCACCATGTTGGTTTTTATTTCTAGGTACATAAATCAGGTTGAATGCATCAAAATCATATAAAATATCTTATATTCTAGATTTATACAAGTTTAGGAGATCATTCTTAACAACATTCAAATCTCTCACCTGATTGACCACCAATTCACTATCTCCAAATGCCCTTAAACATTTAACATTTTTCTTTCTTTCCCACTCTAAGCCCTGAATCAACCCTTCATATTTAGCCACATTATTAGAACAAGGAAAAGACAATCTCAATGCAGCATAATATTTGTCACCATATGGATACACAAGCATAACCCCTGCACCAACTCCATCCTTGTTTCTAGATCCATAAAAATATAAGTCACAAAGCTGAATAGGCTGTTCTGAATCAGTATCTTGGGGTTTTATAAAGTTAGGCATAATAGGATCAAATTCAGATATCATATAATTACCAAAACCAGCATCATAAATAAAACTATCTTGGTTACTAAAGGCATTTCCAATTTCCCACTCATCCAATAATATATCAGGGATGCCTTCTATTTGAGTATCAAAATTTGGATATTCTTTAAGATCATCAACATCTATGATCACACAACTAGCATTAATAGGGCTTGGAATATATGGCTCTATGTGATCTTTGGTCAACAACTCTGATTTTATGGTCACTTTTGCACCATACCTTGTTTTGAATATCATGTGAGACCAATCTAATGAGAAATATCCACCTATATTTTCTGTAAAATCCCTAGATAGACATAGGGAAAAATAAGGGGGTAGATCTATAACATAGATGTCTTGTGGAATAGAGAAATTTGAGCAAGCATGAAGGGTAAAACTTGCATTTTTAAAAACACCTAAAGTGTGAACTAATGAACCATCTAATTGAATCACTCCCTTGTCAAGAGGTTCATAATTCAAATCAAGTAAATCTGCAATCTTCTTGGGAATTATTGTGTTGGTTACACCACTATAAACCATGCCATTATGTACTAATTTATTACCAATTATCAAGGAGACATTAAAAGGAGGTGGCTTAACATTTGTAACTTTCTTACCATCCTTTATTGTTGTTCCTTGAACATTTTATGCCTTTGTATTGGACAAAATAGCCCTTGAAGGCTACTTTAGGGCTTGATGTGAACTCACTGCTCCTTTAGATAGCTCTTCCTTAAGTAATTCTGACTACCTTGGAATGGCTAGAGAATCTGACATAGAAATAGAAACATTCATCTTCTTCATATTATGAACAATATTAAAAGGAAAAAAAAAATGTACCTTTTGAGGAGATTTACCAATGATCTGATCAGCGTGCTTTTGATGTTGCTCCTTAGTTGTGAAAGAGGAGTGTTCTTTCAATATAGAAACAAGACTTATGGCTACTGATTGAGTTGTATCAACAATGTTAGAAGTTGATTGCTTTGTTTCCAGATCTCTTTTCTTGACTTTAGTGTTTGCTGATACAGGTGAATCATTACTCACCCCACAAAATTTTTCCTCTTGCCAATTAAGAAAGGAAGTTTCCGGAGCACATAGATACAGTTGTTGTTGAGTCTCATCAATGGATGAATCTTGTTGTGAATCAATCACACTTTGAACCATTAGAGCCTGATTAAGCACTCCATTAGTGCACTTTGACTGATTGTGGGGCTGCCCACAAGGATAAAACCACTCATATTCAACAGCAAGGTTATTTTGGTTAGGAACAATATCCCTAATAGTATTAAGAGGTGTAGGATTATAAGCTCTATAAGGCCGTTGGTTCCAATTTTGCCTATTGTTATTGCTATTTCTTGGTACTACTACTTATTACCTTGGTAAATGGGTTAGTTAGGCTGCTATGATGAGGAAATAGAAAACTAATTTTGAGTATGGGCTATTGGATTACCTTGAGCTTTCTTCCTTTTAAGATTTACCAACTCATTTCTGAAGGTTTTCAATAAGTTTTTAATTTTCTATTGGTTGTCTTTTATGTTTTGCAGCTCATTAGGAGGGGTAGCGGGCATCATCTCTTGACTTTTAGGAGATGGAAAGGTGCAAGAGGTGGGGTAATCAATGGCATATTAGACTAGATGCTAGGAAAGAAAGGTATAGGTGGCCTAGGAGCTATCTTTCCTGCTTGAATAAGACTATTCTCTGCCCTAATAGCAATATCAAAAAATTGAGGTAAAGAATTTCCCCCATTGATTGGATCATAACTGAGATGTCACTATTCAGAATCTTAAGAAAGTACAAGAATTCATATTCAGTAGAGGGTCTTACCATGGCAAGGATTCTATTCTACTTTTTCTAAAAATGAGGATTAAAATCGCTCATCTCTTCTTATGGAGCCCTTCTGATAGTTGTTAGTTGTTCCACCAAAGAATTATTATCAGATTTATCTTCAAAAAATTTGATAATTCCTCACCTAGTGCATCCCATGTAGCAATTGATCCAACTTGAAGAGTTATGAAACCATTCCAATGCTTTTCCCTTCAATGATGGAGCCAATAGCTTCAAAACTACATCCTCCTCCATTATGTGGTGAACATTGAAAAGAGATGCAACATCTCTAATATGCTCAATATTTGTTGTTTGTACTTCTCCTATGAAAGATGGTAACCCTTTCAAGGCTTCCAATGGAATGTTTTTGTGATTGGCAATCCTTAAAGAGTTTCCCTAATTAAAAGGCACAAATGGAAGCCTTCTATCCATTCTTGGTGGTGTTGTAGTAGAACTAGAAGGTGCTGGTTGATCCTCTTCTGTTGGTTGTTCAAGAACAACTTGAATTTGAAGTGTTGGAGGACTTTCGCAAGACTCTTCATTTGAAGACAACAATTCAGTGTAGTAGGAGGGAGGAGCTGAACTTCTTTCAGACCTTCTTTTCCTTGGTCTTCCTAGTTTCCTACCCCTTACTACAGACTGAAAGGAAAGATCTTTAGGACCTCTAGGTTATCTCTATAAAGTTTTTCCTCTCTTAGTGTGTGACAATGCTAAATACTCAAACTCTTTTACACTCCTTGTTTGGAATATATTCATGTATCACAAGGAGTCCTAGCAGGTGTGCCAAAAACCGTTAAGGTCTTTAAATATCACCCTAACTTAGGAATTAGGGCATACTAATATATCATGGTAACAATGGAAACCTTCCTAAGTTGTGGGTGGACTCTGATTAAGAAGGAATCTTTGGATTCTAGGCCGGTTCCTATTAGATTTGGAATATCACCTATGACTGATTCTCTTATTGGGGAAAAGGGAAAAGGATAACATAAAAAAAAACTGAATAAATAAAGTAGGGTGATACACCAAACTAGATTCGGACTAATCATAACTTCAAACCAGCATCCACAAGACACACACTACGAAGATTTGCAATAAACATTCACTATTCAACGTATAGGTTGACCTAAAAACCCACTATTAGGGTTTGCACCACAAATAAGGGTAATCTACCAACAGACATATAGATTCTACAAAAGGTTATATTTTGATAACTTAGAGAAGGAATTGGATTAATTCACTAATCTATGCTACAAAACACATTACATTTATATGCAAAAAAGTTGAAAAGGATCGATATCAAAACTCAGAAAAAATGTGAATAATGGGGAACTTTCTTTTTCTTCTTCAAAATATCCAAATGGTTACATGCCAATATACAAAACATGACAAGGAATAAATTACATTCACTTGAACACAATCTTTCATCAAAATTGAGCCTATGGTTACAAAATGTATGAAAAAGGTACAAAGGAACAAATATGTTCACAAAACCACCTTCTCTCTCAATTCTAAACCCCTAAAATAGACTACGAAGTTTAGATATATACCTTCTCAAGGCTAATTTTGGAAATCAAAATCCCTCCAAAATGACCTCCAAAACCCCGCAAATAAGCTACAAAACCCTAACTATTAGGCATAATTCATGCCATAATACATGCCCCTAATGTTGGTATTTTAAAACATGCATTATTTTAGACACATTACCAACATATATCAACAAATCTAAATCGAACCCTAACTCAACAACCCCATAACATATAAAACCCTAACCCCATCACATATAACCCAAGACATGCCTAAAGCTGACGGCATAACCCCTAAGGTCAACATGACTGATACCTGTGCAATCAAATACTCTCCAAAAAATATCAACATCTCCATCAGCTAGGTGGTTGTCATGGCACTTAGAATTTGGGATCTTGAATCTCATGCACTGTAGTGTTTAATGCCTGTCAGCGGATTCCAAAGTTTTATCAAAACTTGGCATTTTTGGGGGGCTTTGCATTGCATTTGCATTTGGTGGAAACATGGGGTTTTTGAAACCCTAATCCATGGCATCATTTTTGCTGAGATTATGGCTTTTTTCTAGCTTCTTTCTCCTTCTTTGTGCTCACATTTTAGATCTGTAGTTCATCATTGTGAAATGGGAGTTGATTTGTTTATTTGAAACTTCACACTATTTATTTTGGGCTGGAATATAATGTTATCTCTATGATTGTATTCCGCCTTTGTCTATGACTATATCTCGAGCATTCATTTTGAGCATGAAGCTTGGGCTCCAGGTGGAAGTGTCTATTGTGATAAAGAGTTTGAGCTCTCTGAACACAGCGGGATTTTGTTGATTTGGGTCTTGGCCATTATGAATGGTGCTTGTCACACATGTCTTTATGGTACTTGGACTCCAAAACATTACATCTCTAGTGCTATTCCTTTCATCTCGGCTTTGTTGACTCCAGATAATTCATCTTTCATCTTTGGCTTTGATTTTTGTCCTTATGGACTCATTGTTGATGTCAGTGTTTCATTTCATAGCTTCAAATGGGTTGGGTTACGAGCTTTTACTTTATTTCTTTCTCCATGATTAATTGCAATGATTTAGGGTTCTTTATGCTCTGCTATTATTTTTTTCTCAACTCAGGCCTTTTCTTGAATAAACTACTATTAGATAAGTATATGTTGCTTCTTAGAAAGATCAAGCAGTTTAATGTTGATGTATGTTTCTTATGATATGCCTCTGTTGTTATAATTATGTTATCGCTCCTTTATCTATAATCCATCATTATTGTCTCCACTACTGTCGACTTGGGGTTTCATTGTGGCTTTTTCCACTGTCGATAGTGACCATGTTGTGTGTTTTACCACTCTCTCCTTGTCATGACTGACACTTGAACTGTGCTTGATCATTATTTAAGATTTTTGAATTCATTCCTTGTCTGGTTTCCACCTTGCACAAATGACAGTAATAAGTGTATAATATGCAATTTAGACTCTAGTAAGAAAGATATCTATAGGGTTTGAGCACGGGCTCATGACACCCATGAACATTACTGTGAACAGAGAGCTCGATACTTTAAAATGCATCTTTTTTATTGTAAACAACACTGTCACTTTTTGGACATGTATGTTATATTTGATAATATTGTTATTTGTCTGATTTTTGTACATGCATTTTTCACTTTGACAACACTGCAATTTAGTTTCTTTCTTGAACATGCACCGTCGTTTGATCATTTCTCTTTTATGCACATATCAGTATCATAAAGTGTCACTATTACTAGCAACAATAATACTTGATCTCTTTTTGCATATGCTTATTTTACTTTGAATAGACTGCAATTTAGTACTTCTGTATATGCATATCACTTTGTAAAGTAAATATCACTGTTATGAACTCACATCTCTTTATAACAACATTACTGTTATTTTTTAGGAAAATAGTGTCATTATCTCTTCTGTTACATGCATGTTTATTGCAAAATACATAACACTGTTATCCATTATTGTCATTAACCATGTTTTGGTGAACTCTTACTGCTTCTATGTGCAAACAAACCAGTATTCATCCTTTTAGACATCATTGTAATTGACCTTCATTGTGCATAATTGAAGAACAATATTACCTTATCACTTGATATTTTGCAATTCACCTCCCTATGCATATCAGATTTCAATTTGATAACATTGTTGTTGATCTTACACCTATGCATCCTATTTTCCTTTGAAAACCTTTGTTATGAACTTACACACTGTCTTTGTACCCCATTTTTTACAACAACATTTGATCAACCTGCATCTGATATCAACTGTGTTTGAATACATTGTTACTAATCTTTGATGACACAATAATCAATTGCATCTGCATATGCATAACAATTACATTTGACAACACTGAATTTTTCTCATCTTTCTTCATACCAGCTATGAATTCTTTCTTCTTTGCATAACACAACTTATCTTGCACATACATTATCTGTAGCCTCTTTTCATTGCACTTGATCATCTTACAACAACATTATTGTACTCTGCATCTCCGCACCAATGACATCAAAATAGTTTGGTGAACTCCTTCTTCTTTTCTCTTTCATGACACCATTATTCATTCATTTTGTTCATGAACATTAGTACTTATGACAGCACTAGAATGAACTTTGCATCTGCATTCCTCTTTTATAATGCATCTTGTGAGGTTCGAGCACGGGCTCATGATAGTCACTACACTTTTATTTTTTCTCTGCTATTAGTGAATTCATAGTTAATTACTTCTTTGCATTTGAATGCACTTATGTTTACTCTATTTGAAAACATCACCAAATCTAATATGTTAGGTTAGTGAACATGACCAACTGATCAATTTTTATGTGTGATTTCCATGTGTAATCAAATTCATGCATGAATGTTGTTTGATCGATTGTGTTTAATATCCTAACACTACCCTTCTATTTTGAAAAAGGTTTCTCAGCTATAGGAACTAAGTCCCTTTAATTTAGATATCTAGTTTATAAAAATAGTACATCTTTTTTATAATGCAAAATGATAACCATAGATTGTAAAAGGTTTCATGGAGTTATGTCGCTCTGATACTATTATTCTGTTGATGTAGATGCATATTTTCCCATTGTATTTATGTTATTGGTAAATGTGTAGTTCTAAAAGTTTGATTGTTGTGTGATGATTTAGGCTTTCATGCATTGCTTAGATCCAATTTGGATCTAACACTTTTTCTTTCCATGATGCAGGATAGGACCGAAAGAACTAATATGCAGAACATGAGGACTATGATAAAGACATGAAGACATCCTAAATGTAGACAACCAGCTCCTAAATGCAAAAGACCCTACAAGGCAATGCATGGACCCCTACTCATGCTTCTATTATGCTTTCTTTTCTACAATTTCCTCTATGTTCCAATGTGAAAGTTGTAATATGAAAATAACACTTGTTTATTACATTCAGTTTGAATGCACAATGTAATGATCAATTATGAGTTTTGAAAATTTGAATATGATCAATACTTAGAGTACAATGTAACTGATAATATTAATTCAATAGAAATGTATCTTATCCACCTTAGCTAAACAATAGTGTTTAAGAGGTGTACCTTTATGCAATTTTTTATTGTTTATGATTATCATCCTGCATGTACAAATTTAGGATAACAGTAATCTTCCAGAGGATGATGTGGTAAGAAAAATGTTAAGAACTCTATTACCTTAGTATATTATTAGAATTTCAGCTATTCAAGATCTCCAATCTCTAGGAGATTTTAATGTTACTCTTGATGCATTAATAGGGAAATTAATTACATTTGAGTTAAGCAATTATGATAATATTTTTCTAAAATTTTAGGCTTCTTTCAAGTCATCATTGACTCTTGCACCATCTAGGAAAGGAAATGAGATATTTAACAGTTCTTTAGCATGTTACTCTAATGATTATGAATCTATCTTATCTAAAGAAAAATTAAAGGAGGAATTGGAAGCTTTATTTGCTTCAAGGATGCCTAGGGGAAAAGTTAAATATAAAGGCAAGTTTCCTTTCAAGTGATTTACATGTAACAAAATTGGTCACATTGCTTTGAGATGCCCTAACAGTGACATGAATGAGAAACCAATAAGATTCAAGGATAGTAATAAGAAAGTTTTATTCTTAGTTGAGGAAGGTGTTACTGATGACAAATCATATGGAAGAGATAAAGAAGAAATTGTTTTTGTTTTTGTGAAGTAAGAACCCTTAGAATAAGGTGAGAAAGCTTTAGTTTCTATCATGAATTACGGTGGTAATTGGATTATTGACAATGGATGTGCTCATCACATGACTAGTGCTATAAGAAAATTCATAAAGTTTGAAGAATGTGATGGAGGCTCAGTAGGATTTGGGAATGATGCTCCCTAATTTCTAGAAGGTAAAGGATCTATTTCTTTGAATGATAAAAAAAATTGTAATTATGTTTAATGGGTTGATGATTAGAGATACAATTTTTTAAGTGTGGCTCAGTTGAATAACAAAGGTTTTAGATCAGAGTTCAATGAAGGTATACGCAAGATTATTGGGAAATCAGGAGAACTGATGGCTACCTCTAAAAAACCTATAGGTAACTTGTTCCATCTTAATACTACTATTAAGAGTTGTGTGATTGCTAAGGTTGAAAATTTTTGGTTATGTCATAAGAGGTTTTATCATGTAAATTTTGATATCCTAATCAAAGTTAGTAAGATGAAGATAGTAAGAGGTTTGCCTAACCTAGTGAAACAAGACAATCTAATGTGTAAAGAATGTCAACTTTGGAAATTAACTGGTTGTAGTTTTATCAGTAAAAATTATTCTTCTAAAATTATTTTAGATATGGTTCATACCAATCTATGTTTTCCAATTAGAACTTAGAGTTACTATGGTGATATATATTTCATATTTCTTATTGATGATTATTCTACAATGATGTGGATTAAATTTAAGAAATAAATCTTAAGATTTTCACATGTTTAAGATTTACAAAGCTAGAGTAGAGAAGGATACTGGTAAGACCCTGAAATATCTTAGATATGATAGAGGAGATGAGTTTACTTCACACGACTTTACTACTTGTTATGAAGATATTGGGAATTAGTAGAAAGATGTCATCTCTTAGAACACCTCAATAGAATGAAATTACTAAAAGAAGAAATATATCTATCATTGATCGTGCTCAGGCATTAATGATTCAGAAATGTGTTTCACAAATGTTTTGGAGAGAAGCAGTAATCATTGTTGTTTATACTTTGAATAGAGTTTAATTGAAAAAAGGTACAAACAAAACTCCCTATGAACTATGTTATGGTAGATCAACATGTGTGAGTTATTTCAAAATATTTGGAAGTAGATGTTGTATAAAGAGAGATGAAAATTCAGGTAAGTTTTACCCAAAAAGTGATGAGGGCATATTCTTAGGATAATCCTCTAAGATAAAATCTTACAAGTGTTTGAGCCAGAGAGAAAATAAGATAGTGGAAAGTGCAAATATAAGAATAGCTGAATTTTCTGAGAAGAATGATGAATCCAGAAAGAAGGAACCAAAAGACTATCATGATTTTGTATATGTATAATCGGTGGAGAAGGACACTATAGAAGAACCTATGGAGAGACAAGTCAATGAACAGGAAATTATACATGTAGTTGGAGAAACTCCTAGAACTAAACCAGTATGCCAAAGTATGTAAAGTTGAATCACTCCCCTAATAAAATTATTGGCGACATAAATTTTGGTATGTTAACAAGAAGGCAAGAGAAGGTACTTATTTTTATCTGAATTTGAGCCTAAAGAAACTAAATATATGTTGAAATATGAAGACTGGGTGAAAGTTATGGAAGAAGAATTGGAGAAGATTGAGAAGAACAAAACTAGGACATTAGTGCCCAGACCAGTGGAGAATAATGTTATTGGTACTAAGTGGGTTTTTAGAAAGAAGATGAATGAGATAGGTGAAGTAGTAAGAAACAATGCAAGATTGGTGGGTAAAGGATATGCATAGGAGGAAGGCATGGACTGTGGTGAAATATTTGCACCTCTGGCCATATTTTAAGGTGTTACGATATTGCTTACATAGGCTCCTTACGAAGGATTCAAGGTATATCAAATGAATGTTAAGTTAGATTTTCTTAATGGTATTTTTGAAGAAGAGGTATACATTGAACAACTTGAAGGATTTGATAATTCAGAAGGTAAGAACTTGGTGCGCAAATTATAAAAAGTATTGTATGGATTAAAGAAAGAACCTAGACCATGGTATGGAAGGTTTCATGCATATATGATTTAGATTGGTTTTATCAGGACTAGTGATAAAAATAATGTGTATTTTAAGGTTGAGAAAGATGAAAGATGGCTTATTATAGAGATATTCTTAGATGATATCATTTTTGGTGGAAATTAAGGTATGAGAAGATTATTTACATATGATATGAAGAAATAATATGAGATGTCTATGATCACTGAGATCAAATTCTTTATTGGATTACAAGTTTAATAGATAGAAAATGGTATCTACATAAGTCAATCCAAATATGTGAGGGAAATATTGAGGAATTTTGGGTAAGATGACTCAAAAATGGTTTGTACCCCTTTGGGAACTATTTGAAAATTATCAAAGGAAGATGAATATAAAGAGGTGAATGAGACACTTTAGAGGTCCATGATTGGTATTTCATAGTAGACCAAACATAGAATAGGTAGTTGGATTAGTTGCAAGATGTTTTTCTAATCCTAAGGAATCATATTTGGTTGCAGTAAAGAGAATATTTCAATACCTTAAGGGAACTGAATACTATGGTCTTTGGTATGGACATAAACGTGATTTATCTTTGAGTGTATTTACTGATGTTGATTGGGTAGGTAATGTTGATGATCAGAAGAGCACAAGTTGAGGTGTTTTCTTTCTTGGTAAGAGACTTGTATCTTGGACAAGTAAGAAGCATAATTTTATATCACAATCAACAACTAAAGCTAAATATGTTGTTGTTGAAATTAATTGTACATGGGTATTTTGGATCAAGTAGATTCTTGAAGCAATTTAGGAGAAGGATGTTTTTGTGCTATTATTACATTCTATAATCTAAGACTTGTTAGAGGTATTGAGATCTTCTCTTATCTAATCATATTACTACTTATTTTGAACACCTTAAGGATTGTTTATCATGTATTTTTTAATATTTATGTCCCAAACAACAAAGATGCTAGAAGAAACTTTTGCATGTCTTTGTGCAATTTTAGAGCCTTGATTTCTCCTTTTGAATGGTTATTAATGGGGGATTTCAATACCCATCCTTATATTTATGATAATAAATATGGTGCTCCTATTGTGGAAGATAGTGGGTAAGATTTTTTTTTATTAATTCTCAAGGTATTTTGGATCTAGATTTGCATGGTGCTTCATTCACATGGTCAAACATCTGCAATGTGGCTGATCTAATTCAAGTCAAACTTGACCGTGCATTGATATCCCTTGATTGTATTATCATATTCTTTTGTAGAATATTAATCCTTTCCTATATTGGTTCTTCCACTTTCCTATTATTTTTACAATTGATAATGGGATTTGAAAGAACAAAATTCTTTTTAGATTCAAAAATATGTCTACTCTCATCCTTGATCCCAATAATAGATTCAAATATTAGTGGTCCATTGGTGTATCTAGTACTTCCATATAATGCATGGTGGAGAAATTATCTTTGGTAAAATATAATATTTTGAAATAGAATAAATCATGTTTTGATAATATGTTTAATATAAAGAGTGGCTTAATAATTTAATCATATTTCATGCAAGCCCAAATTAAGTCATAGGGCGAGTTCCCTTGTGAATCAAAAAATTTTAGTCCTTTCTAGAATTCATAATATCATAGTCAAAGAATAAGAGTTTTGGAAGAAAAGGTCTAGAACCATCTGGCTCCGAAATAAAGACCATAATTTAATTTTTTTTATGTCTACCCTCAAACATCGTACCTCTAACATATTTAACTCTATCAAGCATAGTTAAAAGAATTTTGATAAATATTTGGATATCATGTATGGGAATATTTATTTCTTTTCTTCCCTATATTTGATTGATCATATCTTTGAGCCAAATCATCAGCAGGAGTTTTCAAGTGTTACCAAGATCCCATTAGAGATATGAATCTATCCCTTACCAAGATCCCTTAAGAGGAGAAAGTTTAGACTACTATGATTTATTTTGAAGGTAACACATTTATTGGTCCTGATGGTTTTCCCATGTTTTTCTTCCAATCTTATTAGGATATCGTAGCAACTGATACTATTGTGGCTATGAAAGATATAGTTTGTCCTAGATCCCTTCTAAAGGATTTGAATGCTTCTTTTATTGTCTAGATTCCTAAGAAATATAGAGTTAATTGATTTCAAACTTTTCACCTAATTAAATTGTGTAATTCCCTCTATAAGATCTTTTCAAAGATTCTTTTAATTTATCTAAAGAAGATTATTCCTATGCTAATCTCAATTCAACAGAATGGTTATGTCAGGTCATTAGATTCTTGACTTTGTCTTGATTTTCCATGTGAAAATTCACTCTTTAACCATTAATAAAAGGTTTTTTTTCTTAAATTGGATCTTCTTAGGGCCTATGACTGAGTTAAATAGAATTTACTTTTGAGAGTTCTGTTGATATTTTTGTTTAGTTGTAATTTTCTTCAACTAATTTTTTCAATTGGTTACTACTGTTAGACTCTCTATTATTGTTAATGGATTTCCTACTAGTTTATTTTTCAACTTGAGAGGGATCACGTAGGAGGGCCCTATTTCCCATTTACTATATATTTTAATGGATAAGGATTTGGGGAGATATATTCAAAAGAAAATGAGAGTGGGTATATTTAAAGGTCTCTCATCTTCCTCTATTGATCAATTTTGTCTCATCAAGAATTTGGTGATGATACAACTCTTATGGTAGAAGGTTCCATTTATGAAGAAAATTATCTTAAGAGAAATTTAAATAAATATTAACTTACATCTCATCAAAAAATTAGTTTACCTAAAATTTCTATTTTATTTCGTAAAACCCCAAAAATAAGGTAGGCTAGAACTAGCGTGATCTTTAATTGTTGTATTACAGAGTTTCCTTCCACCTACCTTGGCTTATCCCTTTGTTCAAATGCAGTTTTGAATTCCTTTTGATTGAATCTTATTGAGAAGTTCCAATCAAATTTGGTTTTTTGGAAAGGGGATTTATTGAGTCAAGCGAGTAATTCATACTTGATTAAGGCCTCCTTGTAAAATTTACTCGTATATGATATGATCCTATTTAATCTCCATACAATTTTTTTAGTTAAAATGGAGCATATATGTAGGAATTTTTTCTGGATTAGTTGGAAATCTAAAATAGATACATTTGGCTGCCTTGGATAAATTTTTTTAACCTACAAAGTTAGGATGGTTTTCCATCTGAAGAATTAAGGAGTCCAACACTTCCCTTCTGGCCAAACAACTCTAGAGGAGTTTCAAAGATAAGAATGAGTGGAGTGATATTGTCAACAAAAAATATGTATCTGCATATGGTCACTTTCAATATTTTCTTATTTAAAATAGCCCATAGTTCTCATGTTTAGTTTTGTGGAAATTCATCTTCATACCTAAGTCTATTATTTCTCAAGGTTACAAGTGGTATCTAGTTGATGGGTGGAAGATCCTCTTTTGAGATGAATGGCGGATTGGAGATTATCCTTTTGATTTGTCCAGTTGGGATAGCGATTTTTAAGAATCTTTGTCTTTGATAGTTTGACTTTTGGTTGGCTAATAATATTCATATCTCTAATTAGGTAAATATTTATGCTAATGCCATAGCTCTAGGGTCTCTTTAGAATATTCTTTCTAAGGTTCATATTTAATTTGTGCACATTGCAGACTCCACTATCTAGGCTTCTTCTTCTAGTGGATATTTTTTGGTGTATAATGCCTTCAAGGTGAAAATTGAGTATCTTTATCCTCAACTCTTTTGGGACATGGTTTTAAACCTAATTTTTATCCCCAAAGTTAATACTTTTTTGGTCCTTAAATTTAGAATAAAATTATCACTAGTGATAATCTATGTAAGAGGGGTTTGGATATCCATAATAGAAGTTTATTGTTTAAAGAGGTTATGGAGGACTCCTTTCATATTCTCTTTGGGTGCTATTTTTCTAGAGATATTTGGGCTCATTTTTTAATCTATGGTTTATATCTTTAATTTTCCCCCTTTTTTTGGAGTGTTGGGCTTGGTGGGTTTCTCCTTCTTGAAAACCCTCCTTTTTTTCCTATGGTCCCTCACCATGAATCATTTAGCATGGAGTGTTAAGAAGAAGAGAAATAATCATATTTTTAGGGATTTTTCATGTCCTATAAATGTTTTGGTTGTCATTAAGGAGAATTTATTGGTATCTCTTATAATAATTTTAGAGCTTTTGGTTCTCCTTTTTGTCCATCTTAGTATGATCTTTGTATGGTTAAAATTTGTATATTCCTAAAAAGTAAGAACCCTTAATTAGCTTTGTTGGAATTTTTGTTTTTTGAGGTGATGAAAATCATGTTTTGTTATTGATGTCAACATATGTTACAGTTGGATGCATTACAAGTCTCGAAAAGAATGGTATAGGAAAGATTGATAGTTATGTATGGAAAGTGTATGGTGTTTCAGTATATGCAAGCATAGTGTTTTGTACAAGGACGCATGTACACCTTATATATAAGGTCATTAGATTTGATATTATTGTTTGCATGGGTTATAGTTTTTTTGGTAAAGACTGATTACAGTGTAGTGACAGAGTATTGTGATAGAGATTGTCTCTGAGTTTTTGGGGTATCTTGGATGCGAGCATGATTTATGGTATGTGAGTTTAAGGAATGATATAAGATACATAGGATAAAATTATGTGTGATGCTTGGGTTTCTATATTCTTGATGATGTCAACTATGGTGAGTGGACTGGCGAAGACCAATTTAGGGCTGACCACAAAGATGTAATGTGCTTAGTGAATGGCGAGGATGAATTATGTATTGGCGCATAACTAATTATTTGCATTTTTTTATTTTCTTGTGTAAGGTATTGTGTGTATTATATCATGGCTCTGTGTAATTATTTGTGCATTGGGGAAGTCTCAACATGCCAACCTAATTTCTTATTGTAAATTATATAAAGGAAAGTGGCATCTTGATGTGAAATGCATGGATTGTATAGATTGGATATTGCAAGCCTATGGTTATGATTTGTGCTAAATGTAAAGAAATTATTACGTTTGTGATGCACTTCATTCAAGATATATAGGAAAATAAATTTCTATCGATCAGAGAGTGTGTGATTGGAAAACAAACTAAGAGCACCTTTCAGTGAAATTCAATTTCAGCAAAAGGAAAGTTGGATCTGGTACAAACAAATATTTGTGGTCCTACAAGGACTAGATCCTACTATGGTGAAAGGTACTTTATAATTTTATTTATTACTATTCTAGGATGATGTGGGTTCCATTTATCAAATAAAAGTCTGAAGCATTTGACAAGTTCAAAATTTTCAAAGAAAAAGTTGAGAATGAATAAGGTCTTAAGATAAAATATTTTTGGTCAGACAGAGGTGAGAATTTATATCAGATTTGTTCAATTCTTACTAAAAAAAGCATGGGATATACAGACAAAATTCTACTTCTAGGATATGTTAGCAAAATGGGATAGCAGAAAGAAGAACTATAATTGTACCGAATGTGGCGAGGACAATATTTATTGAATGTAATGCATCTCATAGGTATTGGAGAGAAGCAATTAGTATTTTTGTCTACACTTTGAACATAATTTAGATCAAATAAGGTACTAATAAGACACCCTATGAACTTTGGTTTGGTTATTCTCATACTGTAAAATATATCATAATATTTGGTAGCAATTTTTATATCAAAAGAGATGATTAAATTGGAAATTTTGATACTAGAAGTGATGAAGGAATATTTCTTGGCTATTCTACTAAAAAAGACTTATAAATATGTCAATCTGAGATTGATAAAAATAGTTGAAAGTGCTAATGTGAAAATTGATGAGAGGTTTTTAATTCAGAACCTAAAGAATGAGAAGAATGTTGAAAATCAAGAGACAGAAGAAAATCTTGAGATTGATAAAAAAATTTAGACACGCTTGGATGAGCCTATAGAAACACCAAAGACACCAAGATATGTTAAGATGAATCATTTTTAGAATTAGATTATTGGTGATGTTAACAAGGGCATGATGGTAAGATCTAAGATTAGGAATGAATTTTATTTATTTTGACAAGTAGAACCCAAGACTAGTGATGAGGCATGTAAAGATGAACCTTGGATTAAGGCAATGCAGGAAGTAGTAGATCAGATAGAGAAAAACAACACTTAGGAATTGGTTCCTATACCTAAGGACGAGAATGTAATAGGTACCAAATGGGTTTTCAGAAACAAAATGAATGAAGAAGGAATAGTTATGAGGAATAAATCTAGACTGGTCTTCGAGGGCTATTCACAACAGGATGGTATATACATTGAAGAAACATTTGCACATGTTGTGAGCTTAGAAGCTGTAAGATTGTTCCTTTCTTATGTAGCACATAAAGACTAACATATGTCAGATGGATATAAAGTCTGCATTTCAGAATGGTGATATAGAGGAAGAGGTCTACATTGAGAAACCTAATGGTTTTCCTTTGTAAGATGATAAATACATGGTTTTCAGGTTGAGAAAGACATTGCAAGAACTGAAACAAGCACCTAGAGCATGGTATGCTTGTCTAGATGGGTATTTATTACATTTGTTTCAGAAAAGGTAGCACAGATAGTAACTTCTATTTGAGAATTAGTGAAGATTGGATCTTGATTATTGAAGCCTTTTTTGGATGGCATTATTTTTGGAGGCAATGATGAAATGAGAAATAATTGTTTTGAAGAAATAAAATTTGAATTTGAAATATCTATGATTGGTGAAATGAAGTTCTTCCATGGATTTTAAATTATGCAAAGTAAACATGGTGTTTTTATTTATCAAACCAAGTATCTAAAGGAGTTTCTAAAGAATTGTGGGATGGAATATTCTATACATGTTGGAACACCCATGGTAATTGGATGCAAGCTTTATACTACTAATGAATATAAGAGTGTTTTTAAGACAAAATAAAGGTCCATGATTGGAGGTTTACAGTATTTAACTCAACCTAGACCAGACATAGATAGTGCAATTTGAATTGTTGTGAGGTTTAAATTTGATCCTAAGTAGACTCGCCTTGTTGAAATTAAAAGAATATTAAGTTATTTGAAAGGGACACTAGAATATGGTTTATGGTATGAAAAATCTGATGATTTTACATTGCATGCTTATACTAGTTTTGACTGGCAAGGAAGTGTTGATGACAAAAAAAGAATAGAAAAAGAACTAGTGGTGGAGAATTTTTCCTTGGAAATAGGCTGGTTTCATGGTTAACTAAGAAGCTGGATTGTATAGCTCAATCTACTATAGAATCAAAATATGTATTTTCTACTATAAATTGCACATAAATTATTTGGATGAAACAAATTTCAAAGGACATTGGGATAATATTTTAAGAGCATGTGGTTATATATTGTGATAATACAAGCACAATGAACATGTCAGTGAATATTTTTATGCATTCAGAGACTAAATATATTTCAATCAAGTATCACTTTTTGAGAGGAAAGGTTGTAGAAAAGGAAGTTAGATTGGAGTACATTCATACAAAGGAGGAAATAAAAAATATATTCATAAAACCTTTGCCAAAATATGCCTTTGAGTATCTTAGATTTATGCTTGGGGTGAGAACCCCTCCTTGTGAGAACTAAATGATGTAGGAATTCATTACTCCATAAGTTATTAGAGATATATTATTCTCTGGAATTGATGCTTGGATCTACTCCTCAAGGGGAGTGATTGCAGGAACACAACAGAATATATCTCAGTGATCAAGCAAGTATGAAGATTTGAAAAAGTTGCACCTTGCAGAGGTGGGATGTGAAAAGAAGGAAAAGAGCTATGGAACCCTTTTCCATTGATTTCAAAGGGGGAGAGATATAAGTGAAAAATCCCCACTACCTTAGGGGGGGATGTGAAGAGGAAATTGATAAAATTGTATTAAGAAAGCTACTTTTGGGTTGATGTTTTTTCACATATGTTTCCATCAATGAAAAAGTGGATATTGTTGTAATTTTTTTTGTTTGAGGTATTGACATTCATGTTTGTTTATTGATGTCAACATATGTTTCAATTACATGCATTAGAAGTCTCAGAAAGACTAGTACAGACAAGGTTGATAGTTATGTACGAACATTGTATGATGTTTCAATATATGTGATTATGGTGTTTTGTAGAGGGAAGTATGTAGACCTTATATGTAAGTTCATTGTATTTCATATATTTGTTTTCATGAGTTATAGTTGTTTTGGAAAAGATTGGTTACAGTGTAGGGACAAAGGATTATGACACAGATGATCTCTCAATTTTTGGGATAACATGGATACAAGCTTGTGGTATGTGAGCTTAAGGAATGATAGAAGATACATCAAAGAAAAATATTTTTTATTCTTGAGTTGCTAGATTATTGAGAACGTCAACTGTGGCATGTGGACTGGAAAAGACCTATTTGGGTCCGACCACAGAGATGTAACATGCTTAGTGAATGATGAGCATGAATTTGGATCTTGGTGCATAACTGATGATTTGTATTTTTTATTTACTTGTGTAAGGTATAGTGTGCATGTTAGTAAGGGTCTTTTTAATTATTTGTGCATTGGGGAAGTCTTAAAAAGATAACCTAATTGCTTGATGTAACTTGTATAAAGGAAAGTAGCATCTTAATATGAAAATGCATGGATTGTATGGATTGGATGCTGCAAGCATGTGGATACAATTTATGATAGATGTAGATAAGTGATTATGTTTGTGATGCACTTAATTGGAACCATATAGGAAAAGGAAGTTTCTATTAGTCAGTTCATTGTTATAAATATACTTTTATACTTCTCTTTGAATAGTGGATCCAGAAGGTGAATTTAACCTTCACTTTGAGAGGTGTGTTCGAGTAGTGAGCTCAACATTTCATTAAACTCCTAATAGGGTTGAGAAGAGTCCTAACATGATATCTCCTTTAATAGGGACTTTTTACTAGATATAATAATCATCTTGTAATAGGGCTAGATCTTCTAATAGTGATACAATATTTCTAGTTCATTAATTGTGGGTGTTAATTCTCACTAGGGTTTTTCCCTTAACATAGTTTTCCTTGACAAGAAATACTTGTGTTATGGTGTTGTTCTTGAAGTGTTCATATTTTCATTGAGTGATTGATTTATAACTTTTAAAGTTTAAATATTTTTCATACAACTAATTCACCCCCCCCCCTCTCAGTTGTATTATTCCTAACAATGTTATCATTTTAGCCCTATTTAAGTATCTAAGGGTTACCACATTGATTTCACATTCTCCTAATGCACATTGGACCTTTATTAATTTAAATAAATTGATGACATGTAACTAATTAAATGGTTGACCATATTAAGTTGAAGAGAATGTAAGACATTAAATCAGTTAATGGTTTGTATTGTCTTCAAAAGAAGTGTCTTCAATCTTTCATAGGAAGGATTAAATTTGTTAGGCATTTCTTGCCTAATATTGAAGATCTTTTAAAGCCTTTAACAACTATGTTGAAAAAGAATGTAGTTTTCTGTTGGAGCAAGGAAGGAAAAATTAGTTTTCAAGCCATTAAAGAGGCTCTTACAGAGGCTCATGCCTTGCTAAATCCTGATTTCAGTAAATATTTCCTTCTTTATGCTTATGGAGGCTCTAATGCTATCTCTGCAATGTTGACTCAACAAAACATAGAAGGATTGGAGCAGCCCATTGCTTTATTTAGCAAAGGCTTGGAAGAGTATGAACAAAGGTACTCTTTTGTAGAAAAAACATGTACTTGCTGTTGTGAAGAGTCTTAAAAAGTTTAGACATTTATTAACCAATAGTAGGGTACATTTAAGAGTTACTCATCCAAGTGTCAAATAATTCTCACTCTCTGAAGAATTGAAAGAAAAAAGAGCTAGTTGGATAACTAGATTATGGAGTATGATATAGAAATCCATGTTCCATGTTGGTCAGAGGAAGGGGTCTTTGTGAACACTTGAAAGAGGATGAAACTCCAAAAGAACAAGAACAAGTGAGTGCATCCTTAGTTGTGCATTCAAAAGAGGACCAGGACAAGGCAACAGGTTGGTTGCCAAACATGGTCCATTTTTTGAAGACATGTGAGTGCTCTACAAACCTATATTCAACAAAGAGAAGATACTATTGATTGCAATATATTCCTTTTGTGTTGATTAATGAGGTCCTTTTTGGAAAGGATCACAATGGTGTTCTCCTTAGATGAATTAATTTAGAGCAAGTAGAAGATGTCTTACATGAATTCCATGATGGACCTTCTGGAGGTCATTTTTCTCCCAGGAATACTGCTTTAAAGATCATGAGGGCTGGATATTATTGGCCATCCATCTTTAAGGACAGTCATGCTCAAGTGAGAAAATGCATGAAATGTGCTATGTTTATAGGCAAGGAGAGGCTTTCAGCCTTACCCCTCCAACCAATTAGGATAGACCAACCTTTTTTAAAATGGGGCATTCCCTTCATAGGCCTAATTAACCCCCATCTAGTGTAGGCCACAAATGGATAATCACTGCAACTAATTTTTTCACCTGGTGGACTGAGGCCATTGCATTAAAGGAAACCAATGAGACTATTGTCCTGAACTTTTATGATGATATCATACACAGGTTTGGCATTCCTTATTCAATAGTATTGGCTAATGCACTCACCTTCATAGGTTTGAGATTCATTGAATGGGAAAGTAGACATGGTATTTACCTTAACACTAGTTCCAATTATTACCCCCCAGGGTAATGGTTTAGCAAAGTCTACTAATAAGAATTTTATCAAGATAATTAAAAAGACTTTACAAGAGAATCAAAGGGATTCACATTCCAAACTGAAGTCTTCCCTATGGTTAGACAAGATCAACCCAAAAAAGATCATTGGGAACTTTCCCTATATGCTAGTATATGGAAAGGAAGCTAAATTGTCCATCTCAACTGAATTACCAACTTTGGACCTTGCTACCCAACTTTTACTCTTTCAAGAAGGAGACCATTTGTAGGTAAGATATGCTCAGTTCATGGAGTTGGAAGAGAATAGATGCAAATATATGTAGAATATGGAGTTCCAAAAAATGTAAACCAAGAAAATATTTGATAAGAGAGCTAGATCAAGGAGCTCTAACATTGGGGATATAGTCCTCAAGTGGGATGAATTCAGATCTAGGCCTGGAAGACATACAAAGTTTGATTCACTTTAAGGAGGACCATTTGTGATCATAGAATGTAAGGAGCACAATGCTCTCCAGCTCTCAACTCTTGAAGGAGAAAAATTACCCATTTTAGTCAATGGATTTTATCTTAAGCCTTGTTTTGAGTTTTGTCCTACCTTGTAATTAAGTTTTTCTGCTTTCTGTCCTACTTTTTAGGTTATTTTTACTGCTTTCCTTAAAGTGCTTGTGCACAGTTAGTTTGTTTATGCTTGTATATAACTCTTTCCCTGTTTTGGTAGTTGTTCCTCCTCTTGGTTTCAATCCTCCTTCTTCCCAAAAGTTTTTTTTTGTGTTTAATGCAGACTCCTTGCCCAATGGAATGTCATAAGGCCACTAGTTTTTTATGTCTAGAAGGTTGACATTCAACAGAAATTGGCAAAAATGTTACCTAAATTTCCTATCTTGTCTGAATTTTGCTACAAGTGGAGAAAATAAGGCCCCCACAAGGGCAGATCCTAGCTTGTATTTTTTCTTTTAACTTCATGGCCTTTATTTACCCTCTTCACATCTCTAAGTCACTGGTTTTACCCCTAGTTCATGTCTTTTAAGCCCTAAATGAAAAATACGCTTTCAAATTCTCATAAAACCCTAACTTTTTGGTGGGTGTTCTAATTCTTCATTATCTTTTTTACACTTAAGTTTCAAATTCTTCACATGCCCTAATTCATCTGTCAAGCAGGGCCAAGTTATATTTCCTAACGGTTATATTTTCCCTAAGTTATTTTCCTAAGTCTCGACATACTTTATTTACCCCTGCAGTAATAGATTCTTTGGTCCATCCAATGGTCATTGCAAAGACGCAAATTGATCAGATCAAATAAAAGATTCTTCAAGGAATTGTGCCTTTATGCCATGTGGATAGTGGGGCTTGTAGTTTCTATGTCAGTAGTTATTTTAACGAGAAAGAAATTTTCTCTTCATCATGAGGTGGGTGCTATACCTTGATTTCCAAGATGTAGGTATTTAATCTTTAAGACATCACACCTTTGTGCCATGTTGACGGTGGGGTCACCTTTCTATCAAGTTCATTGTTAAGCTATGATTATTTCCTTTTTGATCTAACAGTCAGCACATTACCTTAATGCAAAGATGAAAGATAGATAATCATTGAGGCATTGCGCCTGAATGACATGTGCCCTTTTTTACTAGGTAGGACCTACAGTTTGAAAGCAAGGTTTAGGTTAATCTATAGTAAATTTGATGAAGATCTAACAATAGGCATAAAGACTTGATGCAGAGATGAATTTTTTTATCCATCAAGGCATTGCGACATTAGTTAAGGGTCGAGCAAGTCACATTTGATTGAATGGTAGGCATAAAGCCTTGAAATAAAGATTCTCAAGATCTACTCATCAAGGCATTGCGCCATCACACCACATGTCCATGGAAGGCCAGGCTGAGGTCATAAGGTAAGCTAATCTTTGATCAGGTTTGATTTGATCATGTGGATGGCGTAAAGGATTAAAGAAAAAGTGATCGATATCTAGTGATTAAGGCATTGCGCCGAGGTGACATCTGACACTGGTGACATCATTGGTCCCAGGTTAAAAGTAGTAAAGACACGGTAACTTAAGGAAGATCTGACATGCGATTTCTAGAAAATGCCAAGATGAGGTTGTTTAACCATTAAGGAAATGCACCCTGTTGACATGTGTCCAAGTCATATTTGAGGTCAGCATCAAAGGTAAGATAAAGGTAACAGAAGTTAAGATCGATTGGACAACAGGAACTATCCCTCAAAGGTAAAGAAGAAGATGTTTATTTTTTGAGGCATCACGCCTACGTGCCACATGGAAAATTAGATCCTATGCTCGTGAGTAACTTAAAGAGCATCGACGGTTGTGTTTTAAAGTTGATAAAGTTTCAAACTTGAGCCGTCGATTTAACATTTCATGCCACTTGGGGCTGTTTATATTAAAATTTTAATATTCAAATACCATTCTCAAAGTTTTTGTGGTGGTGGTGATGTTTTCAAAATTGCAGGGAGGGTAGATGGATTGATATGATATATCTCCTCAAATTTATGGCGATATGAGATATTTTCAATGCTAATCTGATCTTCTGAGATATTTCCCTAATGCATTAATGGACAAACTTGACCATTTTAGGGTTTTTACATTATTTAGTAATATTTATTGAAACCCTAATTTTTTCCCTGATCTGATTGGATGGATTTACTCCTGAGCCTTGTGTTAGAGGAGGTTCTATATAAGTAGTTTTAGGGGTTTTGTAAGTATTTTTTCAAGCTTATACAAGACTTTCTTTGGCATTCTCTCCGGCCCCAGGTTTTCATCTATTTGTAGTTTCTCATTGAGATTCATCTTATGCAAAGAATTTTGGTGGAATTTTATCTGCCCCTGGGTTTTCTTATCTGTATTTCTCTTATTTGAAGAATAATTTAGTGGCTACTATTAGAGAAATCTTGGAGTTCTTGATGCCTCTTTCTTTTTGGATCTCTGTGCACTATTGTGGGTGAATGATTTACATGATCTTGTGGATTTTGTTCATCTCATGGCATTTTGTCTCATCTATGTACCTATTTGTTGGAGTGAATGTCTATTTGCAGGTCATAGTCCATTTCTATTCCATGGAATATGTTATTGTTTGTGAAATATTTTCTTTCCCTAAATAGCTTATTTTCATCTCAGACCTCTCTATGAAATACTTATGCAAGCCTATTTAGGAAGTTGTGCTTATTTGAATTCAAGAATTTCATGCTAGTTATTGGTCATTATATCATGATTAATGTCACTTTTGGTGCATCACATTGTAGGTTAAATTTTTCTTTATTTCCCTTAAGTTCTCCTTCTATCCCTTTTCAGGTCCCAAGTTTACTTTTCATGTTTAAAGAGCAAAAATAAATGATTATCCAAGAGGAACTGGCCTAGAATCTAGAGGTTTCACTTCAGTTAGCATAGGTCCCACAACCTGGAAGTGATTCCCATGTTATACCAGATCATTAGACTTAAGATTTTAATAGGGTGCAAATTTGATGTATAACATACTGATAGATGTGTACGGGTACTATAAATTTTATTCAAAATGTGCAAAGATGATAATATGTATATGGATGTGTTTTGATCTTATGGCTAAGCTCACGTTTCTTAATATATAAGATTATGTGAGTTACAGAAGTTTGAGTGAAACTAGGTACTGGACTATGACAGTGAACTATTACAGAGTTAGTCTTTGAGTTTTGAGGATAACTTACGTGTGATATGGATTCTTGATATGCGAGCTTGGGGAATGACAAAAGACATTTTGAGGAATGTGTTTTATTATTCTTAGGTTGCAAGACTCTTTGTGACTTTATTTGTGGCATGTGTTCTAGAGGAGACCTATTTGGGGCCAACTTCAGAGATGGAGCATGTATTATGGATTGCAAGGATGGATTACGGATCTTGGATTATATTTGATGAATTTTAGTTGGTGTTTAATTGTTATAGGTACCATGTGTATCTTAACGAGAGGTTATATAATTATTTCTACATTGGGGAAATCTTAATTGGTTGACCTAATTTATTATTGTAAATATGTATAAAAGAAAGTTGTTTTATTTTATGGATTATGTGGCAACAACGAAGTGTGGAAGCTGTGAGCTTGTTTGTGTGAAGACTACTAGATGTAGAGAAGAGGGTGTGATTAAGAGGCTTTATTGGAACTGATCAAGAAAATATAGTTTCTATGAGAGATTTATTTGAATTGGATATTTCATATACACTTGAATTTCAGACAGTAAGTCTTGAAGGTGGATTTAACCTTCTTTAGGCATTGTTCCTAGACAATGGGCTTACTGTTACTCCATATGTTTGTCGTTTAATAAGTACTATGTACTATAATGCATTAATAAGCTCCTATAAGGGATAAATATTTTAGGAGTGATACTATACTCTCAGCACACTATTTGGGGGTGCTAATTCCCATCGAGGATTTACCTTTAATAGGGTTTCCTTGACAACAAAATATTGTGTTATAGTGTTGCATTTACTAGGTTATCATTTGTAGTAAATTTTTGGTTTATAATGTTTAATGTTGAATAATTTGTTTCACAATTGATTCACCCCCCTCTCAGTTGTGTTGGTGGACTGGTATTCCTAATATTTTGTATCAGAGCTTCTGGTCCTTAAAGATAAATATTAACAACTTGAGGTGATCCTTAAATTGGAATACTACAGGTAGGATAGTCTGAAGTTTGATGTTGGAAACTTTGAGAGTTGGAAGAACAAAATGAGGAAACATTTTCTATGTTTTGGAATTGACTACTCGATGATTACAAAGAAAGATGAGTTGGTCAAGACTAAAGATGAACTGGATAAAGCTACTAATGATGAAAAGAAGTATTTTTCTTATAATATAGTTTCAAGAGAAGCACTGATCAGTGCGCTCTCTGAAGGTGAATTCATAGAGGTTAAATACTTGGATTTTGTACATAAAATTTGGTCAAGATTTAAAGCACTATATGAAGGAGATAAGTTTACTATGAAGGAAAAGTTGCAAAAATGGGAGACAAGGATGGAAACCCTGAAAACTTAAGATGATGATAACATTAGAATATATGTACAAAGAGTTAGAGAGGTTGTTGATGGTATTAGAAATTATGGAGGCACATACAATGAAGATGAAGTGATCACAAAAATTATGAGATCTTTAACACTTTTCTACAAAACTAAAGTGCAAGTTATAAAGGAGATCATACCTTTGACTGAAAACTTGAATAGAGAGCTATTGATTACAAAATTAACTAATTTTTAGCCCGTAGAGATAGGAGATTCATTACGTAAGATTGAGAAAAAATTGAAGGAAACTATGCATAAAAATATAAAGACTTTATTAGCGATTGTGAGCACCAACAGTAGTGACTTGCAAGAAGAGCTTGGTTAATATGCTGATGACTGGAAAAAGATACAGGAAGAAGAAAGGAAGCTAGATGAAATTATGGCCCAGATCACTTGAAGAGAAAACAGAGGTAAGGGTAATTTTGAAGGAAAGTTACATCTAATTTATTTTTCGTGCAATAAGATAGGTTACTTTGCATCTAGATGTCCTACAAGGGTTCCTAAGCATAAATCTAAGTTTTATAGACCTAAGTACTCCAAGGATAAGGAATTTTACTATTCTATTAAAGGTGTTTATGATGATGATACTATTGATTATAATGAGATTATATTTATTTCTATCAAGGATGATGAACCTATTCATGAAGAGGGAGCCCTAGTGTTATATGTTGAAAAGAAATCTAAATGCATCATAGATAATGGTTGTTCACACCATATGACTGGAGATATAAATAAACTTGTTAAGATAACCAAGTATGATGGTGGTGTTGTGATATTTGGTGACAACAATCCTAAGCTTATCATTGGAGGCGGATCTATTTCTTTGGATGGAAAGACTAATATTGACGACGTATTAATTGTTGATAGATTTAATCATAATTTTTTGAGTGTTGGACAGCTGGTGGATAAAGGTTATCAATTAAAATTTATTGATGGGAAATGTAATGCCCTGCTAGGGAACCCAAGATAAATTAAACTAAAGCATGGTACTAAATTAACAAAATGATTTTTTTTAAGAGTTTATAATTGATAAAGAATAATGATGTGGAAGCAATATAACATAAGACAGTGCATACACATAAATGTAACTCATTTATAGATTACAAATCCTGAGGGTTCCATGATGTAAAATTACATAAGTTAACTAATCTACAAAATACAATAAACAATATACAATCTCCATAATACAAAAGAATAACAAGTACATCACACAAATGAAACCTAGATACAACTGATATCGTAGGGTATACATAACAAACTAACATCCAATGAACAAGTCATAAGGTATGTGATAAAATGAAATATAAAGTATAATACAATATCAAAGAATGTCACAACTAATATAATGATACAAGTATACAATATAAGAAAGATAAGAGCAAGGAGGAAGAACTGCAACACAGATCATCCTAGCAAAAGTCACGAGCATCAGATCTCAATGGTAATAAGAATCACTACCACCCGACCTCATGGAACCAAAGGTCCACTCCCACCATGCTGAGGAGATAATAGCAGACCCACACACAAGGGAAACTACTAACAAGAAAAACTAATGTAAAGGTACACTAGATAAAAAGGTAACACAAAGATTCAAGGTGTAAAGTATAAAAGATCAAGAGACCAACAAGTGTACCAAAACTCATGTAGAAACCTAGAAAACATGTAGGGAAGTTTCATCACATATGTATAACCCTTGTTTTTGGACCTAGTAGCCTCTCTGGACCCCAACACTGAAGTGACCATATGCAGGTCAGCAATTCTTTCATACAAACAAGGATTCTGCAAGACATAAATTAAGCATCTTCTCCCACTACCATCCTTAGCATGTACTAGAACTCTAGGAATGGGAGAGGCACATATTTATCCTATTAATGTTCTCACTCAATTAATTTCATTAAGTTATCACTTATTAATTCAACTTAAAATGAGTGATCCTAGCATCCACTTGAGGGCCCATATGCTCATTGCAAGACACTTCCCCTCTATACTCTTAGATAACCTACCCTAATGCTCCAACCATAAGAACTAAATAAAAGCCCAACTCAAAGCCACAAAAGACTCCTCATAAATAATCAAGTCACAAAAATCACCAAGGTAATATGATGGAGCATAATAATAATTATCACATCATATACAAGGATCCAAACCATCCAACCCATAATGGACATCTCAATAAACAATCACCAACTTCTCATAATCCCATATCACAGAATCAATGATCCTCAATAGTATCAAAAAACATCTCTCTCCAACAAGGAGTAAATCATAATATAAACTACCATCACTCAAAACATTAAACAATCATAGTGGAAGAAACAAGGTGACCAAGTGAACAAATCATAACTCATCACAATATTGGTTATCACCTCTTATGGTCAAATAACATAAAGATCAAGGAATCAAGAAACAAATGACATCATTCATAGATATACCCAAGAAAACACATGAACAAATCATGACATAAATAGCTTATGAACTTTCCACAATAGGAAACCCAAAGAGAAAAAGGCATAAAATCATTAGATAGTACAAGTCCGAAGACAAAACCCACCTAGGGTAACAACCTACCCACACTGAAACTTCACAACACCAAGATCACATGAAATAAGGAATGCATACATTTGACATATTATTTAACTCCATTTATATAACATCATTATATTTATTAAAATACTCTTAAGTCATAAATGACATAATTAATAATATAAAGTACACATATGGAACATGTATGGTGTTTTAGTGAATCTCTATGATATTTAAGATTAAATTATAAATTGATTAGGTCAGTTATATTAATTATTTAATAATTTTCAAATTGATTAATTTTTAATTAATAATACTTATTAACAATTTTAACTTTATAACGGTGAGGTTTTGTGTATTTCCTCTCTGCAGATTAGTCACTAATTTGAATGGTATAATATCATATGAAATGATACGGATGTGCGACTTATATAGATAGACAAATAATTTAATTTCACCTATTTTTGTTTCTTTCCAGTCCTAAAGATAAATTCATTTAAATTATGTAAAAAGTAAATCTCTATAGAAGCCCTGTTTGGGAATGAAGGTTACTAGTGTGGTAAAAAGACCATAACTTTGTTTTGAACTGTTGGATCATCATAAAACTTAGGGATAAAATTAATAATAGTATTATTTAAAATATCAATGAAGAAATTTTCCTAATTATTTAATTACCAAAAGTTACATGGATGAATGTTTGTTGAGCTCTGATTGAAAAATCAAGCTCAAATAGGCCTAATTTCACTATAACAACCAATAATTGACCCTTTCCATACAAAGGAACCCTATTTAATTTTGATATATGTTCAATAAAACCCAAATAAGTATCTTAAAGTGTCTTTATATTTATAGGGTGACATCTAAAATGAAAATTATTCCCTACCATGACTCTTCACAACCCTAATCTAAAAACATATATTTTCAAACCCATATCCTTACATAGAAGCATCTATAATACACATAGCTCATAATAAATGATTATTACATACAATTGAAATTTATGCAACTAAATTTGGACAATTTGGTAAAACCTTAATGGATATACAAAACAAATGTATCCTTTTAAAATCATTCTCTCCTAGGGTTTCCATAAGAATTCTGACACAATACCATACATGCCATAAACATAACTCACAAAAACATCCTAATCATCTGTATATTTTCTTAGAAATAACAAGAAAATTACCTCAAAATCAAATCACAATTAAGTAAGCATGAATAAAATTATCTTTCCAATAGAAACTGCTAAAAGACTCAGAAACTCCTACCTTGAAAACACCATGTAGTGCTAAGAATAAGAATAAAAAGAAGAAGAACCAAAAAATAGACTTCACTCCCAATATTTAAAAATATATTCTTTAACTTCAAAATATCGATGCAAAACCTGTAATCCTATCTCCTACAACTTGTGTTCTAAAAAATCTTTGTGTCCTCTCTTCAAATGACGAAAATCCTCCAATAAATAAAAACTATTCAACTAGGGTTTCTAGGACAACTTCATAAAATACTGAACCCTAAAAAAAAAGATAAAAGAATTGGTTTTTTTCTTATTTATTTTAAATAAAATTAATTTACTTATTTATTTATTTTTAAAAGAAATAAATACACAATTTCCTTTCTCTTTCTTCTTTTAATATTAAATAAATAAATATTATTTATTTATTTATTTTCTTTCCCAAATTATGTATTATATCTAAATATATTTCTTTTAAATAAATAAATATCCTTCTTTTATTTCTTCTCTTTTTTTTTTTTGATTTAAAAAAACTAGAAGAAACTGGGAGCTGACCCGAATAGACACAACCAGCACGAGGAGTGCTGACAACTAGCAAGAAACACACACAGCAAACCCTCAGCCTATGCCAATTTTAAAAACCAAAAACCAAGAAAGAAAATCAACAGGCCCCAACTCCAACACAGAGCTAGTAACCAGCCTGGAAGTCCTAACAGACCCCAACCTCACCATGAGGTTGGTAACTAGTCTGTGGTAATAAGTATCGGTAAAGTTAGCATTAACAGTAACAAATAGAAAACCAACATTACAAAAACTTGAGATTAACCGAAGATCTAACAGGCCCATATCACCCAATCGAAAAGTCTAGGCAAAAAAGATAACCATTAAAAAAGGAAAAGGAAACTACTTAGGGTTACCTTCCCCGCCATTCAACAAGAGCTTAAGCCAGTCATCCATGAGGAAGTGGTACAGTTCTTCATCCTTTCACTCTCCTCCCAAATTTTCTTTCTTCATATGAAGTAGTTGGAGCGTAGTAACAGCCGCAAGCATGACCTTCATAGCAAAGTCTGCGATCCTATTAAAGCTTTCCTTGAGAATTTTGATTTCCACCCTCATTTCCTTTAGCTCCTCCTTAGGGTCAGAAAGAAAGAGGGGCTCCTAAGGTCCTTTAGTTATATGGAGAGTGTCACTCACAACAACAGGCATTTTCTCATCTATCTTTTTGGAGTCCTCTGGGGCTCCCTTAATCTCCACCTAGGGGCTATGGGGCTGGGAAGTTAGGAGCGGTGGGTCCGCTTTCGTCTCCTCAAAGAGATTTTTCTTTGAAAGGTCAAAGGCAGGGAGATAGAAACTAGCAGAGACATGAGAGTCATGACTTTTCTCAGTCCCATCCACAATAGAGAGTTTCTTCTTTTTTCCCCTTTCTTTCTCCTCAACCTTAACTTTCTTCCCCACTTTAGCTTTCCCCCTTGTGACCTGCTTAATTTCTTCTTCCTCCTCTGAATCTTCTTCCTCTTCATCCTCATCAGGGAACCTCTTTCTCACAGCTTTTTGCTTGTATCTAGTTTTGGTGGCAATTCTGTTAGATCTCTGCCTACTATCATTTTCCTCCTCTCGATTAGACTCAATGGTGATTTGGTCACCGTCAACAGAACCCAACTTATTCTTCTTGGAAATAGGGGTTTCGAAAGAAGTCATAGGGTAATAGTCCTAGGTGGATAGAGGGATAAATGGAAATTGTAAAGGCATAGCATTAAACCCTGATGGAGAATACAATAATTCTGCCTGGATTTCATTTTTTCTCTGACTTCCATAACAGAAGCTTCCATCGAATGGAGCAGAAAAAATGGAAAGGAGATGGAATCATTGTACCTAAAGTGGCTAAGGAGAAGGAAATGGTAGTTGTAACAGGTGCCGAAGTGGCCTTCCAGAGTGATATACTTGATTAGAATGAGGCACATTTCATTCCACGGGTCAGGCAGTGTCATTCTATTGAAACCTCCCCTAAATCATTTGGGAATCTCTATTTTTTTGAAGAATCTTTTCATATGGGTTTCATCTCAGATTTTTGTGATCTTCTTCCATTTTCTCCCCTCTGTGGAGAGAACCGTGGCCTGCGCAATAACCTCCTCATTAATATCAAAAGTAATTCCATTTATCATGACTTTGTGCTCATCCCAAGTTTTAACCAACTATAGAGAGACCAGTTCATCACTGCTTCCCATATCCTTCATGAACGGGAAGAAACTTCCCTCCTTAAGGTAGTTGAGAATGCAAAGATTTTTGATTAATTCATCCTCAATCCTAGCAGGTTCCACCCACACCATATCCCCACCTATCTCTGAGCTGTATTCAGGAAAGTCTTCCTCCTTGGTCTCAACTGACATCCCACCTTTCCCTCCTCTATTCAGCACAAACCTCACCAGAGCAAAGCCAACAACCCAACAAATGTAGAAGGTTTTTCTCTAGACAAAAAACTAGGTGGTTCTATTGTCTGCCTTCTCACAAATTTGGCCCGTACTATTCACATGGTTGGCCGAGAATAAAGAATAAGCTTTGCAAGTTGAGAAATGATAATGCCATAAAGGCTTAATGTAACCATTAATCACATCAGTCATATCATTCTTTCCCTTACGTGTGTCACGCTCCATGTCTTCTTTTAATTTGAAAAAGCCCGTACATTTTCTAAAAATGGCATTGATAGCCCGTCTTTTCAGCTGGCAATAATTAATAGAACCAAATCCCATATCTTTTTTAAAAATTGATATGATGCGGCACCTCGTGAACTTGTCCTCTGTCTTTCTCAACCAATCAAAATCAGCCTCGTTATTCATCATTAAAATTGCTTTCTTTTTCCAAAAGAAAAATAACATGCTTGGGTAGATAATTTAAATTTCTCCAGCATCTTAAGCCATTCTCTACAAGACCCATGGTCGCTAGCATGTCATCCATCACATTACCTTCTTGGTAAATGTGCTAAAGGATAAAATCATCAAACCTAGGGAGCAGCGAATAGATATCTTGCAGCACATTTGCCAGAATCCAGCCAGTAGTATAGTTTCCTTTAACCAGCTCAGTCACAATTTTAGAATCCCCTTCTATGATTAATCTTTTAATCCCAATATCAGATACCACCTTTAAACCCCAAAGGAGAGCAGACTTCTCAGCCAAATTATTAGACCCCTTCCCCAGGTGGACCGCATAGGCCAATATCAAGTGACCCTTTTGATCTCTAAGAATACCTCCACCCACAGTAATACCATTGGAGGCAGCGTCATCAAAGTTTAGCTTGGTTATGTTTTCCTCCGGGGGTGACCATTAAGTGTTTAGTCTAGTCAAAATTTTGGAGTTGTCTCTTGTGTAGAAAGAGGTGGGAAGAACCCATTCCTTAGCTATCATACACTTTAATCCCTTGGGGGGGCAGTGGGGGGGATTTTATAGCATCAGGTATCCATGTTTTCCTTCAGCAGATTCACAGTCAGCCGCACCGTTCCTTCAACATTGTTGTCCTCTCCTCTGAAAATCTTCTTATTCCACTCCTTCCATAGACTCCGATAGACATGTGGGGGTAATAGATGCCAAAGGATGTTTATGAGAGGGTGCTCAGCTATGCGACCCCAATTATTGATAAATTGGTCTAAGTGCTCCAAAAAGACCCAGTCCAGCTGTAGTTTGCTCATGATTTTGGCCCACACCTGAGAAGTGTAAGGGCAGTGTATAAGAATATGATTTATTGTCTCAGCCTATATTTTACAAAGAACACACCTATTAACCAGCTGGACTACCCATTTCTATAGGTTGTCCAACGTAAGGATTTTTCCATGAAGAGCGGTCCACCAAAAAATGTTTATTTTGGGGATGAGCTGAGGAAACCAAACCTTTCCCCAACTCATCTCATTGGCCAAAACCTTAATGTTAGCAATGTAAGTATATTTTACCATAACCTTTCCTAATTTGATGTGACACCACATAGCCTTGTCAACAATTTGAGAGATGGGGATCCTGATTGTTGGTTGTATTTCCTGTTTTTGTTGCCTTGCCTTGTTCTTTGTCTTGCTCTCTGTAAAATTTTTAGGTTTTCATGCCTATACCTTGCCAAATTGTCAAAACCTTGAAAAACCCTAAAGCCAAGTATTAAATGATGCATGTTTAAACCCTCTGCCATGTCTTATGTTTTGTCATTACCTTTTTTAGTCACTCAAGACATGTGCTTTAAGTCAGGTTGCTTGATCGCGTTACCCAGAACGAATATGCCAAAACCTTTCCCGACTTAGCTTTTCCTTTATGTCGCGTAGTCTCTTTAAAAAATTTAATATTCCATCAGTGTCTCGAGACTTAGCGATCTTTCTTTAGTCGGGATGTCACTTGAACTTTATAACATAAAGCTTTAAAAAGAACGGGACCCACTTCAGTCGGGTGATCGCGAGACAGGTCAAAGAGTCAATGAAATGTTCTCCGACTTCGCAATTCACTTCATGTCGCATAATCGCTAGATCAGGACATTCAAAAAGTTAAGCTTTTCCTTCAGTCGCATGGTCTCGTGATAAATTGGAAGTTAAGGGATAACAATCCCAACCCCGCGACTAATAGTTTGATGTTAAGTGATTTCCCTCAGTCGGGATGTCGCCAGAGCAGAAGGATTACTCAACTTTCCAGAATGCATAAAAGTGGACCAAATAATAGATGACATCTGTCACAGAACTAATGGCTGTCGTGAGGTCACCAGAAGGAGGAAAGGGATCAAGCGATAAGGAGACTAAAGTGTTTTCACCTTCAGTCGCGAAGTCTCCTGATGATTTAAGGGCATAAGGAAATATATGGTGATTAAGCGACAACCGTGCGATCAAGGAATGAAAAGATCTGACGGTGGTCGTGTGGTCTGGTGATAAAAGTGCCCCAGGGAAAAATTCCTTCCGACTAAGCGATTAAGGTATGTCGCGAGGTCACCGTAAATAAAGAATGGGTACCTTTTAGTAATAAAGTCATGTTAAACTTATCACCCAACCCAGCGACTAAAGGTTGTCGTGTAATCTTGAAAAGAGAAATAAGGATCCAGCGACTTAGCGATTACTATGAAAAGTAAATGCAACGGTTTGTCACCAAGTCTGGAGAAGAAGTGCTGGGTTAAGGTTAACTCCATGCGACTTCAGTTTTGCCGTTGTCGCCTGATCGCGAGAAAGACTTGGGTTAACCAACGAAAAGAAAGATCATTGTCGCCTAGTCTAAAGATCAGACCATGGTTAAGAAAAAGTGCTTGCGACAAAGAAACTTAATGAGGTCACAAGGTCGCCTGATAATGAGATCTAGAAAAGCGACGCCAAGTGGATGACATGACAGAGAAGATTACCAGGCGGCCAATCAGATGCATGAATTTTTGATTACTGCATACAAAAGGTAGCTGAGATGTATGACAGAGGATGAATCAGAGGATGCCATGTCAGCTGTCTTAACTGTTTTGTGATTGTGCCAAAAGATTCATGATTTAAATTTGATTTTCTGTCACCTCGCGCAACTACAGCTAGGTTTTTAAACGTTTCATGGCATATCAACTTAATGGCAGAACTGACATTTCTAAATTTTGAGCCATGTACTCTGAATCCTTTGGCTATAAAAAAGGGATTGTGCATTCATTCCTATTCACCGAGTTTATGATTTCAGAGTCAAGTTGTTGTTTAAGCAAAAAGTGATATTCAGGAGCTGTTGAGGTGTTCTAAGGTGATTACAATTTCTAAGAGTTACAGAGAGTTGTGATCTTAGATTTGTTTCAATATCATTTAGATAGAGAATTCAAGTGCTTATAAAGATGAGTACTGCTATGAGTATGGCTTCTACGAGTGGAGGCAGTGGAGAGGAGCAAAAAGGCAAACCCAGCTTCTTAGACGAGTTTCTTCAACTACTGCCAGGGTCAACACAGAATAGAAAGATAGATGCTGGTGAATTCAAAGATGACTTCAAAGACATCAGAGATGCAGTGACCCTAGGAACAACAGGTTA
>MU226225.1:2546673-2561839 GCA_018584345.1 Thuja plicata
TCAAAAGGATCAAATGATAAAGGTATTAACTGATGAATTAGAGAAAAAACCAGAGGTTGTATATGTGCCAACACAACCACCACCTGTACAAGTTGAAGACAAGCCTAGATCAGAAGAGGCTGTAGAACAGAGAGATGACGAAGAAAAGGGGAATGCGATAGCATTAAAAGCATTAAGAGGCATATTACAACATAGGATTGATATCCTAAAAGAGAAGGCTGATGTTGTAATAAATACTTATAACAAATTGCCTACATTGCATGCAGAGGTACTAAGGTATCTTCTAATCTTGAACCCCTATTTCACAAAGTGGTCTGCTAGAGAAAATCTGTTTGAAAAGTTGACATCATTGCAGAACATTAGGGAAGATTTTCCTCCAATTGTGACAAAGGTAGAAGATGAGATCAAAAGGGTAAATATTGCTCTCTCATTCTTCAAAGGGAAATTGAACCAGATAGAGGCTAAGTTAAGTCTATTCTCAGCTGACTTTAATAGGTTTATCCCTACCTTGAAAGGAAGAAGATGACCAGGTAAAGTCTATAGATGCCTGGAGAAATGAATTTGATACTAAAATGCCTAGTGCAGAGGCTTTTCTTTTGGGAACTGGGGCTGATGTTGATGGTTTCAATTTAATACTGGATGAAGCTTTCAAGGCTGAAACAAACATCAACAAATTCCTCCTAGATGTAAAGAACATCACCGATCAAAGATGGGACAGGCAGAAAGTACAGGTACAGAGTACCCAAGACTTCAATTGGCCAACTGATGATGAAGTAAAAGCATGGGAAGTCATGAATACACCTAAGAAAATGAAACATGTAGTAGAGGAGGAGATTTTGGATGATGAATAAGGTGACACTTGGGCTGCACTGTTCATGGACGTGATGGACAGTTATTTCAAAAAGAAATATAGGTGAGCAGGTGAGAACAACAACCAGGACTTACATAACTACACCAGCTGCCACTTACAAATCAGATTGCAGTCGTAGAGTCGGGAGAATAACAAAAGATATCAGATTTCACCTTTTTGACTTAGTCACTTCATTGTTTCTCTTTCTCTCTCTTTTTCTCTATCTTACATCTTTAGGGTTAGGGTTTTGAGACTATCCAAAGCTTGTTGCATCCTTAGGGATTCAAAGGTGGTCTCAAACCTATATATATCATAGACTTGTAATAGTTAAGGGTCTTTGATCTTTTGGAACCTTTTTGTGAAGAAGAGATAATATACAACGGAACTCAGATATTCTGGTTCATGTTTATCTTTTGAAGCCGTGTAAACTTTTCATGTATGAACGAGCTGGATTACATAAATGATATACGGTGCAATTTTACTCTTCTCAAGTGTTGTCTCTTTACTTTGTGTGTATGCTTTTCTGTGTTAAAGTTTATAAGGTATTCAGTAACACTCTGGTTATAAGGTAACCATCTAGTTATTTACAAGTTTCTCTCAAGGAGAGAATTAAATGTTGTGAATGATTATAAGAAGCATACTACTTTGTTAAGGATTTGATACAGGGGTCTGGAGGTAACAAGATAGTTTGTAAGGCAAGCTATCCTAATTGATTGAGTTGTAAGGCAGTTCAGTGTATCTTGTTTCTGTAATTTCTTTGCTTATTATTGAATCTGCATCCCTAAGGATAGGCACTGATCTAGAAAACATTCTGAATATCTATCTATGTCTCAAATATTCCAAGTTATCAGAACCAAATCAATTTACAAACTCTATTACTAAGAACTTATAAATTGAACTTGTTTAAGGACCTCTGTCAGCAGGGCACTGTCCATGTTATTGATTCCTTGAAGGGAGAATCCATTAGGTTGTCCCTCCTATTAAGAAAAGGAAGAAGGATGAGAATCCTTGTCTCACTGGTTATTATTATGTTAATAATTGTGGTTTGTATGGTAATATCTTTTTTATGGTTATGCTTGATCATCAGCAAGATACTTCATAAGTTGTTTCAATAAAGATACATATTTAACCAGTGCCCACATCAACAAATACTGTGTTAACAGCCATCTTGAAAGGTAAGACCTGCCTGAGTAGTTGTGGAACTCAAAAATGAAGAAGGACCTTATCCAGTCCTTAGCAATTAGGCTTTTCTTGTCTCTGAATCAGAAGTAAAGGTTCAAGGTTCACATAGACATTTCAAGCATTGTGGTTCATAAAAGAAAAATCCCTAACACTGATATCAGAAATTAGTTCATGTAACTCCAGAATGTAGGGCGTGACATGCTCTTGGCCATGGTAAGCATTAGCAAGGATCTTCCATTTCTTATCTTATGAAATGTAGTCATTGAATTTGTCACCAAAATGAGAAATAAAATGATCCCTAAGGAGACCAAGTTTGTTTCTACTGAGAGGTTTATCCCCCACCCACTAGTCCTCCCAGAAATGTATCTACTTGCCATCCCCCAACACCCATTTTAAGCCTCTGAGGAGGATACCTTTACTTTTCACCATGAAGTTCTAGAATTTAGAGCCAGTGGGGTAGTTTTGGCCCAGGGGGAATTGGTCATTTAAGTAGTATTTGGCCTTCATAATTTTACACCAACCAGAGTTTCCATTAAAAAGTTGCCAACCAAGTTTAGTAATTAGCGCCTTATTAAGATATTTTATCTTTCTCACTCCTAGCCCTCCAACATTCTTAGGTTGGCAAACCATATCCCAGATAACCAGGTTCATTTTAGCCTTTTCCTCCATTCCGTACCAGAGAAATTTCCTTTGGATTTTTTCCAATTTCTCTGATGTTCTGTCATTGATTTTAAAAAGAGAGAGGAAGTAAACAAGTATTCCTTGAAGGGCTACCACCAGAAGTTGGAGCTTCCCTGCATTACTGAGGACCTTACCTTTCCATCCAACTACTTTTTCTACATTTTTTCAAGGATGGAGTTCCATAAAGGGTCAGAGACTTCCTTCACAGTGAGACAAAGCCCGAGATAGGTGTCAGGAAGCATACCACCCTTACAACCAATACATTCCATAATTTTCAATTGGGTTCATTGTTCAGAATTAAAGAAGTAAATTTTTCTTTTATATAATTAATCACCTGACCTGAAGCCTTCACATAAAAATTTAGTAGAGCTTTCCATTCTCTCACTTCTCTAATACAAGCTTTCCCAAACAGAAACATGTCATCCACAAATTGTTGAATGACTTCAGGAGGAAGAGTGGAAGCTAGTTTAAATCTAGCAATGTGTCCAGAAGCCTCCAGTCTCAATAAATTACGAGCCAACACCTCAACCACAAGGAGGAAAAAATAAGGGGATAGAGGGTCACCTTGGCGCAAGCCTCTCTCTGGATTAAAGGACCCCCAAGGTGAACCATTTACAAGAACCGCAAATTCAACTGTTTCCACCGCCTCCTTGACAATTCTTATGAAGTTGTCATGAAATCCAAGATTTTTTAGCACCCCGTATAGAAATTTCCAAATCACCTTACCATACGCCTTAGAAATGTCCAGTTTCAGTGCCATTCTAGCATTTTTACCTCTTTCCATTGAATGAATGATTTCATGGATAGTGATAACTGCGTCTAGGATTTGCCTTCCCAGAACAAACCCCTTCTGGTTGGGGTTAATTATTTTACCCAGGAGAGGTTTAATCCTATTTGTGATAATTTTTGATAGGATTTTATAAGAATTATTATAGAGGCTAATAGGCCAAAAATCGCTTAGTTCCTTGGGGTCTTGAACTTTAGGGACCAGAACAATGTAAGTTTTATTAATTCTCTTGATAATTTTTTTGGTTCTAACAAAATCACGAGCAACATGGATAATATCATATTTTATGACATCCCAGAAGTGCTGGAAGAAAGCCAGGGGAAATCCATCTAGACTGGGAGATTTGAAAGCACCCATGGAGAAAACTACATTTTTTACTTCCTCTTCAGAAACTTGGGATTGCAGCATATCGTTCTCTTCTCTAGAAATAGCAGTCGGGATAGCCTCCAGGAGATGAGAGCTATCAAAATCTACCCCCCTCCATAAAAAACTTCTAAAAGTGTCACAAAATAAATCCATAGCATGATTACCCATGTCTTCTTCCTCTGTCATCACCACCCCACTGGCAACTAGGGAGTTAATTGTATTTCTTCTTTTATGGATTGAAGCAAATCTATGGAAAAAAGCTGAGTTGCAGTCACCTTCCTTGAGCCATTGGATATGAGATCGTTGCTTCCAGAAGATTTCCTGCCTCTTTAGGTTATCTTTCAATTTTTTCCTTTAGCCTTCTTCCTCAATATGAGCTTCCCAAGAGGAAGTGCCCATGGCCATCTCATTTTGGAGGAGTTTAAGTTTTTCCTCTATCTCTTTCTTACACTGGAAAATATCCCCGAACTTAGTTTTTCTCCACCTGTGGGCCTCCCTTTTGATAATTTTAAGCTTCTCAGCAATTCTGAACATATTCATTCCCCTAATAGGAATATTTCACCACCCTTTTATACAATCTTTAAATTATTGGTGAGAATGCCACATGATCTCGTAGTGGAATGGCCGGGGTCCAGCATGGGCTTTCTCCTCCTAGTCAAGAATCAAAGGAGAGTGATCAGACATAGTCCTTGGGAGGTGGGAGAGGCCAATTAGAGGGGAAATATCCCAACCACTAGAGATCAACCATCTATCTAGCCTAACCTAGATAAGGTTCCTACCTTTTCTATTATTAGACCAAGTAAAACCCATTCCCTGCAACTCAATATCGACCAAATCACTTATCCTCATGAAATCAACCAGCTCCTGCATACTATCAGAATAATCTTGGGACCCCCCAATTTCTCAAAAGGGAAAAGGGGAGAATTAAAATCCCCAGCACACATAATAAGATAATCATGGTCAGCATTAGTGAGGTTAGAGATTCCCCCCCAAACTCTACCCTGTTCAATTCTAGAATTTGGGGCATAAATGTTGAACATATACCAGGAAGAATTGTTCCGAGTAAAAAACACAACAAGAAAGTTATGAGAAGAAGCCACAATGTCCCAGATAAGTTACTAGGGTTCTAGAGAGTAGAAACACCACCTGAAGCCCCATCATCTTCACTATACAAAAATGCCACTCCCAGCCAAATTTTATCAACCAGTGGCACAAAATTATGGTACTTCATTTTAACCTCTTGGATAAGAACCATATCAACTCGGAGATTCATAATATACTTCTTCAAAGTGAACTATTTTTGTGGGATGTTCATGCCCCTTATGTTCCATGATAGGAACTTCATCTTTTACCTTTTTGAGAGTCTTCCTGGGTTAGTTTCCTTCCACTGGCAATGGCCCTTGCTGCTTCCTTGGCTCTGGCCACCCTAGCTGTCAGGTGTCCAACTTTGTTTTCACTTCCCACATCTGCCTTCTTTTTTGATTCATCCATCTTCTTTCTCCTAATTTTCCTTTTGGGTTCTAACCAGTTGAAAGAAGAAGTCAAGGGCGACAAGGAGGTTGATCTCATCATCGCCGCCCCAATTTCTGATCCACATTGTCGGGTGGAAGAATTTTCTCCCCAAAATTTTCCTATCAGAACACTTCTAGCCTCCCGAGTCTTATTCACCATACTAGTAACTAGAACTTTAGGACTGTTAACGAGAGCATTGGAGACATCCATTAAAACTATGACCATTTCACCATCTTCAAGGGTTGTACCCATCCTAGCTTCAATGTTCACCATGAAAATATCTCCTTCTAATGCCTCAACCTTCTTAGCCTCTATGTTCCTTTCTGACCCTTCCTTCACTAGCCCTTTTTCTAAGGCCTCATTCTTCTCAGCCTCTGTGTTCTTCTTTGACCCTTCATACACTAGCTCACCAACATGGGGGGGAACCCGCCAAGGGAAGGTTGTTAAACTGTGGTATTCACCAAAGGCACAGCTTGGAAGGACTCACTAACTTTCTCAGACTTAGGAGGGGAGCACGTGTCAGGTTGTTCCTCCATCCTGGTGGAGCCCTTACAATATGTCACCACATGCCCATTTTTCCCACATTTTTGGTAGTGTAGGGTGGCATTTTCATAAACAATGGCCTAGTTCCAATTCCCCCACTTGGACTTAAGCAGTACAAAGTTGGGAAGGGGCTTGTTCATAGTGACATTAACGCAAAATCTGGCAAACACCAGACGTGACTTAGTCAGAGTAACTATGTCAGCTGTCATATAACTTCCAAAGGAGTTCCCTATCCATTTAAGCTCTTTATCATCCCAGAATTCTAGGGGAAGACCAGGAAGGCAGACCCACACCAGAGAAGCTTTTTGCAGTTTAAATTTTGGGTTAGATCCAGGCTTCCATTTAGCCATCAGAAGAACATGCTTCCCATAGTACCAGCTCCCTGTTGAAACACTAGTAAAATCTACCTCAGCATTAAATTTGAACAGGAACAGACCCCCTGGCATAGCAAAAACTAACAGGGATCCTTTAACTTTCCATATGGCTATACACCAACTGCACACCATCTCTATGGTGGGCCTAAAGGAAACAAACCTCCCAACAAGGGCAAGGTGTAGGGTAGTAGATATGTCCTCCACAACTCCATCTAGGACAGAGATTTCAGGATCGAATTCTCCAGCCAAGAATTCAGGCATATCATGGGTGTCAGGAGACCCAGATCCGAACACTGCCTTCTTCCATCCCCTCAATGCTCCAATATAGTCCACCTCCACAATATTTTAAGGGGACACTGTAACACCAATCAGGGAACCAAGCGAGTCCACCAGCGCAGAGGAAAAAGGGCCAACCCCTACCGAGTGGGGTTCTGAATCTTCACTCCTAGCTAGGACCAGGAACAGGTCTGGGTAGTCACTCCCCTACTCCCTCGGTGGAGTAGGGGCTGAGGCAGAAGCCAGCATTCAAAAATTAAATGGGTGGGAACCTAGTGCGGAAGAGTTATAGAGCATAAAACTCAAAAAAAACTTTCTTTTTGTCTTTTTTTTTTTGTTTTCTTTCTTTTTTGTTTTTGTTTTTTTTAGAATTAAATAATTAATTATCCCCAAAACTCAATTTTTAATTAGAATTAAAACTCAATTTATTATTATAATTATTTAAATACAATTACATTGCATATTATTATTTTTAATTAGGAATAATATCTATAGCATACTAATAATTTATTTATATTAAATATGTATTTTAATTCCCATTTAGACATAATATTTAATTAAACCTTCGAACTTTATTTTTAGATTTTTAATTAAATCTCTTTTCATAAATACAGGTATTTAATAAATCCCTATTAATTAAATATCTATATATTTAATAGTTTATTATTCTTAGAAGGGTTAATTATTTAAACTTTATAATTAACATTTAATTACTCTTTACTTACATCATGACAAAATACCACATTGACCTTCATGCATGCATACTAAAATTTGACCAAATCAAAAAGTATAAAAGATGCAAACATAAGCATACTCAAACAAGAGTTCACAAATTCATGCCACCTCGACGAATTCAAGGAGTCAACTAGATACTTGTCCACTATATAAGGACAAATGAGGGCTTATGTTAGGATGTAGGTCTGATTGTTATTTCCCCTCTCTTACCATTGAGATAATGTGATAGGGCACACCCATCTTGAAAATATAGAGAAGTTGATGTCCGGTACCTCCAAACCTACATAACAAAGTCGAGCACGTTTATAATATAAATAATAGACAATGATAGGGACTGATAGATCGTTTAGATTTTCCAATTCAAGTAACTACGTCTCCGTCCTCTACCACATTAGACACATCATACTGAAATGTAAGATAGACACACCACACATCAATATAAAACATATATGCTAAACATACACATGCAAGTATGGGGTCAGTAAAATCATCCTAACATATGTATAATAATCATGAAAATAACTAAAATATTCAGGCATCAAGATTGAAAAGTAAATTATGGGTGGGCACTATATACACCCCCCTAAAATTAGTCTTACTGCTAGAAGCCGACAAACAAATAAAGATTAAAAGGTTACATAGAGGTGTTACAAGGGTTCTCTAGTGAATACAATGCATAATTCAATGGGGGACTTAGGTTCTTGACCCAACTGACCTATTATGATAAAACAACCTATTATCATTCTTTGCAATGTCCTCCCTTACACATACTATCAGAGGTCCATAATGCACATGATAGAAACAAGACTTATCAAAAAACTGAGCTAGCAATATCAAAAATTTGGAATAGTCATCACAAAACAGAAAGAAAACTCCCTAGCGGGGCAATAACAAGTCCAACAATAAATCATAGAATACTTTGTAGAGTTTCAACAGTAAATCAAGTGTGACCAATGCCACAAAATAGATAGCAAAAAGAAAATCAAATGACTAGTCCAAGTATAAGAAAGTTCAAAAATTTAATGCTAGCCCTAATACAACACGAATAAATCATCAAAAACTAAAATAAATAATTAATCATAAAACATCACATATAAAAAAGTGATGAGTATTAGCCACACTCAAGGGAGTAACTGCTTCACAACACCTAAAAATACAATATCCTAGACGCATGTTAGAGAATGTACCCAAACACATTAGACAGCCACTAAGGTAAGATGCATCAAACACAATTGTAATTAAACAACTTTCAAATTATTATCATAAGGTTATAAGTTACAATGGTTAACAACTAAACACCTAATGGGCATAAAAACTCCCAGAGATCTTAGTGTAGAAAGTCAGGTTCTGATACCAAATGTAATTCTCCGCTAGGGAAACCAAGATAAATTACTGTAAAGCATTGTACTAAATTTATAGAATGAATTTTTTAAGTGTTCACAATTGATAAAGAATGTTAGATTGCAAATATTGAGGGTTCCATGACGTAGAATTACATAAGTTAACTAATCTAAAAAATAAAATAATGAATTACGTAAGTTATCTAATCTAAAAATACAATTCTCAGCATTCCTCTTTTTTATAATGAATTACGTGTCTCTGTATATAGACATGATTTCATCGTTTACATTCCTTGACTTTCTTATTCTTGATGTAGATATCTTTCTTGATCCTCAAATCTTTCCATGCATTACTTTAAACTTTAAAGTATAGCTTTAGTTTTATCTCTTAGATTTCTCCTTGAAAACTATGAATAAAACTAGCTTTAAATCTTCAGTTCAACTGGTTGATGAAAACAAAGTAATCAATTAGTTAACTCTAATTATAGCTCCTCCCAGCTAAGCATTTTGTCATTTCCTAACTCCAATTCTGATCAGTGATCAACTCTTAGTTTTTTTTGGTCATTGACTCTAGTTATCCTTGGGCATCACTTCACTTCTGATCAGGGTTCACTTCATTTATGCTTGGTATTGGGGTGCTCAGTTTACACTATGATTGCTTGAGGTTCTTTGTCCATCGATGTACACTATCTGTCAGTGTTTATTGTCACTCGGTGTACACTGGATTTTTATGTTTACCGATAACATAAACTTTATCTCTTTGATTACCTGAAGTCTATGACAGTATGTACATGACCAATCAAATTGTACGAAGTTGACATCAATGACAATACAATACATTAACTGATTTATTTTCTTGCATTTACTTTCTCCAGCTTAGTGACCATCAACTTAACTTCAAACATTCAATCAGTTATAGTTCATCAATATCTCCCTTTGGCATTGATGGCAACATAATTATCAAAACAATATAAAATATGTAATGTAAAGCATGCCATATCATATAAAACTTATTTTTCTATAACCAATTCAAATATTTGACCCTTGGTAAGCTCTTCTAGGTTAGATTTGATTCTTATAGAGTACTTTCTTTCTTCATTCCCTTCAGTGGATAGATGTAGCAACTTCTAATTTTTTCTCTCCCTTTGTTGTATAATCTTTTCTCCAATACTCTCCATTTGATGGATGGTTACTTCATTGAATATCTTTCTCCTTGGAATCTTTCTCTCCCTTTGACAATTTCTTCTCTTTGATGGATATTTCTTTTAATCTCTCTCCCTGATATGAGATATAATATTTCATTTATTGGATATATCTCTCCCTTTGACAACAATTCCAAACAAAATAATATCATGAATGTTTCTTCCCATCAGCAATAAATCTCTATAGCTAGTAGCCAACTATATCTCTGGTGTTCAATTCAGATAAGTACCTTCTTTTACTGATATGTCATTGCAGTCCATATCTCTTTGCTTGTGTCGACATGAATGATCTTCTGATAATGTGTAGGCTGATACAGCCTCCAAGTTAGCTTAGTGACCAGTAGACAAGGGTCGGACCCCTAGTCTCTTCCTCATGTACTCAAATGTATCTTTTGGATATGGCTTTGTGAATATGTCTGCTAATTGTTCTTTGGATTGTACATATTTCACCTCTTTCTCTTGTACTTGTTCCCTCAAGTAATGATACTTAAGAGAAATGTAATTTGTCTTAGCATGCATTATAGGGTTCTTTGAGATGTTTATAGAACTTGTATTATCATAATAGATAATTACTAGATCAAGGATTTTCATATTCATACCTTTCAACAATTGTTTCAATCATGCAATGTTAGAGCAATTTGCATCAACAACCACATATTCTGCTTCTATAGTGGATTGTGATATACATCCTTTCTTTTTACTTATCCATGTGACAAGTCTATCACCCATAAAGAAATCTCCTCATGTTGTGTTCTTTCTATCATCTACATTTCCAGCCCAATCAACATCTGTATAGACTTGTAGCTCAAATCTGCCTTCTTTATTATACCATAGACCATAGTCTTTGGTATTCTTCAGCTATCTTAGAATTATTTTAACAACATTCATGTGTGATTCCTTGGGATTATCAGATAATCTTGCAACTATTCCAACTGCATGTGTTATATCTGGTCTAGTATGTACAACATACATTAGTTTTCCAATCATAGATCTATATAAGGTCTGATTTACCTTGGTTTACTTATCTTCCTTTGTTAATTTTCATCTGGTTGCCATAGGTATTCAAACTGGTTTGGAGTCCTCCATTTTGAATATCTTCATAACTTCTTTGATGTATTTAGATTGTGTGATGTAGATGCCTTCATCCTGTTGTATAATCTATAGACCAAGAAAAAATTTGATCTCTCCAAACATTGACATCTCAAAATCTTTGCTCATTTCATTAGCAAATGATTTGCACAACATATCATTACCTCCAAATATTATATTATCAACAAATATCTCAGCAATGAGAATGGTATTATCAATATCTTCTTTTAAATATAGATTACTATTATCACTTGTTCTTACAAATCCAATACTTATGAGATAAGAGTAAAGTCTTTCATACCATTCTCTCGGTGCTTGTTTCAATCCATACAAGCCTTTACGTAGTCTACAAACCATGTTCTTCTTGTTACCTACCAACAAACCCTTCAGGTTGTTTAATGTATACTTCTTCTTCTAGTATTCCATTTAGAAATGCATATTTGACATCCATTTGGTATAGTTTGAATCTTTTAAAGGCAGTATAAGCAAGTATAATTATTACTCCTTCTAGTCTAACAACATGTGCAAAGTTTTCTCCATAGTCAATACCTTCTTCATGTGCATACCCTTTGCATCAGGGATTTTTTTAGTGGTGATTCTTCACCAATTGGCGAATATGTCCCGTCAAGCATATAGAATTTGGCAAAAAACTGCGTAGTGTACTGTTTGACCGGTTCGCCCAAATTTTATAAAAAACATGTTAATTGGTCGGGTTGTTCACCACTATTTGCATGTAATTTCACTACGGTAGTGGGGTTGTTCACCCATTTATCTATTGTATATTTACTATTATTCACCATGGATTAAGGAAGGGGTATTTATCAAGGATCACCATTCACCAAAGTCCCATTATCCCAAGTTAGAATTTTATTTGCACTAGGACCCAATTCACCATGCATCATAATTCACCGTGTCCCGAATTCCCACCCTATTTGCCTAGTCAATTACTTGGAATTACACGGAGTTCACCAAATATTAGTTTTTATCATATGCAAATGTCATCCCCTTCGCCAAAATTTGAAATAAGCATTTGTATATAAGGATAGTTTCAAGAGATTTAGGAGTACAAAAGATCAATTGACTCTGAGCTAACAATTGCGATCGGTAGCGAACCGAAAAGACCACGAGTCCTTAGTATCTTATAATTATTCAAGTAAAATTTTATGACAGCCTTAATTTGTTGGAGATGTCACAGTCAAAGTTAAACAGGAAGAGGTCTATTGAAGGTGGAGAATCTGGATATGTCCAAGAGAGGCCAATGCAATGCAGAAATATATCTTCATACTTTTGTGGGGGTAGACACAATGGTCATGGTGTTGGTCAAAGTGAGGAAGGTACATTATCAGAGGAACCTGTACAACTTCAAGGTTATCAACTTACACAGGAGTCTATTCAACAAACTGAGGAACCTAAAGTTGCGGAACCTGATATCTCTCATGAAGATGAATTTTAAGTAAATAACTAGAACCAGGATGAATTGATCGACTTCGGTGATGATGATGTTTGAATTAATAGTAACACTAAAGGGAGAGGAAAATCAAAAGAAAAAATAGATCATCAATGGGAGATGTCTAGGAGATTTAAATTTGATTGGGCGACAAAGTATCCATTCATTGAACCCGTGGATAATCCAATTGTAGGTGAGCCACCAATAGAATGTAGATGTATGATTTGTAGTTGGAAGTATAAAAAAGAAAAGTGGCTGCAGCTTAAATTGGATACCATAGAGAAACATATTGGTAACGTTTACGAAACCTCAACTATAGATGGAAAGGAAATAAAATTGGTAAGATATAAAACAAAGGAGAAATGTCAACATCAAAGGCATGTTGAGGAATATTATTTGTTTCAAAAATTCAAGACGAAGCTTGGTGAAGTTCAAGGTTCTATTAATGCTATTTTTGCAAAAACAAGTGAAGTAGAAGAACGCGGAAAAGCTGTTCAATTAACTAATGTTTTTCATATTTTGAGTAGAGGGCGTCCAATGAAAGACTATCCAAAAATGAGTGGTTTGTTACACTTTCTGAAAGTTCCTAACTATCCTATCACTCATTGGTCAATAAATAGTGGATGGGAATGGGCAAGTTGTATTGCCCAGGTTGAAATAGAGGATGTACAAAGAAAAATAAAAGAGTCAACCTTTATTGCATTGTCCTTAGATGAAGTTACGAAAATAGATAATACATCATGGGTATGCATGCATATTTATACTATATAGAATAATGTTTTCCAACCACATCTACTAACTGTTGCAAAATTGAGGGACAATGAAACATAAGAAACTTTATTTCAATTAGTAAAGAGCCATTTAATTGAATATGGAGCTATGGATGAATTGAAAATAGTGAAGAAGTTGATCTATGTTGGAGTGGATGGAGCTTCAGTAATGCGAGGTCAAAGGAATGGTATTTGCACAAAGATGCAGGCTTCTTGTTCACCATATTTTGCTTGGATTCACTGTATGGCCCATACGATGAATCTTTCTTTTAGAGTTGTGAAAAAGTTTCCTTTAGTAAACAAGGTTGAAGATTTAGTAAGAAAGTTGTACTCATATTTTTGTCGAAGTCCCAAATGTTTTAGGGAATTTTAGCACTTTGTTGATGGAATTACCAATGGAAACAAGCTTCTAAAAGATGTTGATACCAGATGGATCTCTTTGGATGGGCCAGTGCATCAAGTTTTTTCCGAATATCAATCTTTGATTGGACTTATGTACGAAAATCATGAAAATGCAGAAAATCAGAGATGTGGCGACCTGCTTCAAAGGTTAAGCAATATAGAGACACTTTTGACTTTAGCATCTCTTCTTCCCATGCTAGAAGAAATAAATTTCATTATGAAAAAGCCCAGTAAAGAGCCATCTATATTGTAGAATATGCTACTTTGCGTAAAATGTCATGCCAAGTCCTCGATAATCTTTATCAAAATGACCCAAATTTATCTAATGAAAAATTTCATCACTGGAGGAAAATAATAGATTTGGACAATCCTGATAATTATTTAAAGATCATTGAAAATGGAGATTTATGTGTTTGCGTAAGGGGATTTCAGATACCAATGTACTACAGTGCCCCAAAGAAGCGAGCTACAAGATTTACAAGGGAAGAATTTACCAAGATCGTCGAGTCTATAGCAGCTAATGCAAGGGACAACCTATAAAGTTTCCTATGAAATAAGATCTTGATTCCCATATGAACAACTACATGAGGCCATAGAAATTGTGTTTCCTCAATATTGGTACTTAAACTCTAAGGAAGATTATCGTAATAGGCTATTGACTTTGATAAAGGAATTTTGCAAATCTGTAGAATTCAATGGAGTGACTATCAATGGAATTGTAGATGAAGGTCTTCTTAGACAAAAATTAGGCACTTTTGCAAGGACTATGAAGCATCAATATCAATTAATGCATAACCCACATGTAGAGGGCTCGGCAACAAGGCTTTGGACATAACTAAAACAGAGCACAATGTTGCGTGATGAAATTTCAGAGTTCTTCAAGCTTGCTGATCTATTTCAAACCATGATATTGGGTTTGGTGGAGGATGAGAGAGTTTTTAGTACTTTGGGCTTCCTAAAATCAAAGCTAAGAAACAAACTAGACAAGAATTTGGAATCATGCTTGAGGTTCTACACATCTAGATATGATGTTAATACTTTTCCTTATCAAAAAGCAATGGAAATCTGGAAGAAAAGATGCAAAAGAAGAGGGTTGGGAAACACCATTAACCAATCTCTGACTCCGAGTGGGACAACTATAGGTGGTGATGGGAGTGGGATTCATAGAAGCTAAGGTCAGAGTGAAGAAGACACAAATGAAAATAAAGAGAACAATAAAGGAACTGGAATACCAAAATTAGATGATGATGACGACGCAGACATGAATTGGAAAATTTAGAATTTTTTTGCTAAATTAGCAATAGCAATCAGTAGGTATTTTTTGAACTTATTAACTAATATACCCTATCATTCAATGTTCATTTTAGAAAAGAAAGAATGTATTATATTTCATCATTAAGATTTGAGCACAAAGATTATCATTACAATTTATTATATTTTGTATTGCATCATCAATGATCATTCATATTTGAATTTGAAATTTTTGAATGAAATTTTGTATTCCAAATTTCCAATAGCATATTATAGAGTAAATCAACTAAGAATAACTGAATAAAATAGAGTAACTCAACATACATTAAATTGGAAACCATGAAAATTAGATAGAGCAC
>MU226225.1:2593992-2604227 GCA_018584345.1 Thuja plicata
ACCCATCCCTGTACTGGATCATGCCCGTAGACACGCAACCTGGATCCATTAGCTCTACTCTGCGGATAGCCTCTGTCATGAATGCTCACCAACTGATCACAGTCCCCCAGGACGAGAAGTGACCCCTAACGGCCGCCACTCAATCCCTTGTCAATGACTCATCGATCATGACCATGTCCTCCTGCCAACTGCACCCGAGAGAAATAACTTCTGATTGACTCTGTATCTCCTTCCACGTCTCTGAATCTTCAGTTTCTCCACCGACGTCAAACAAATTCTTAATTCTGGGATCAATAGACCCTTTGTGCATGGCCTCTCTGCAATTGAAATCTCTCTGATCAATCTGGAACATGTGCACAGAGGAACCATGGCTGCCGAGCATTCTTCCCTGTCATCCTACCGCCATTTTTTCAAATTCGAAGTCCTGCGACCTAGCGACCAAAGGCTAGTTTCCTTGTTGCAAACACTTCCTCTTAACCAGGGTTTAATCTCCAAACTAGGCGAAAATGCTCTTTTTAACCTCTGTTTAACTTGAGCCAGATCCAGCGACATCCCGACTGTGTGAAATCGAAGTCGCGAGGCATTTCACTTAACTCACCTTTCTTCTAGCGACCCAGCGCCTAACTGTCATCTTTAACCACCACGGCTTGTCGCCTGATCGCCAGATGCTGTCTCTTCGTCTCGAGACCACGCAACAACAGCAAGTCACCAAGTCGGGAGAAAGAAGCACCGAGCCCTTTGACTTTTCAAACAGTTACACGTGTCCAATTAATCCTTCTAGCGACATCCCGACTGACCCTTGTCGCTGAGTCGGGAGTAGTGTCTCTGTAGGGAACTTTAATCACCAGATTACGCGACCACCGTTGGATCATCTGAGCTTCACATCGGACGGCTGGCATTTAATCGCTATAAAACTGAGGGTACCCTTAAATTATCCAGCAATCCTGCGACTGAGGGCAAAGATACCAAGTCTCAAAGTCGCGTGACCCATTTCCTCCGTCTGGCGATCACCCGACCAAGGACCCACATCCATCTGCCATATGCCACCTGTCACACGGCCATTGGTCCATCTATTGTACACTGAGGAAGCTGAGTCACCTCTCTGGTTCTGGCGACAAGGCGACCAAGGGATGGTATCCAAGTCAGAAGACATTTTATCAACTGTTGAACTTTTCACGCGATCAAGCGACTAAAGGTGGACCCCTGCTTTGTTATTTTCCCAGCGAGTGAGCGACGAGGCCTTTTCATTTGTCAATCACTCAGTCGCGAGCTGATCACTGATGTCCTTAAAACATTGGCGATTGAGCGATGAGCCCTTTCTTTTCTGCTTGTCGCGCACTCGCGAGCTCCTTTTCCTTGCTCCAAACTGCTCGGCGACAATGCGACACCTTCTTTGTTTTCCTCAGTCGCACACTCGCAGCCTCTTTTCCTTTTATGTGACAACTGTAATGATTGAGCGACGAGCTGATCATTTCCTTCGGTCGCGCACTCGCAAGCTGCAAACCCTACATGGAATAAACACTGCGACTGCGCGATGAGGCTTAAAACATTGACCCGCTCGGTCGCATAGCTTGAATGACTTGACAGAAACTGATCGCGATTGCGCGATAACCTTAAAAATTAGCTCGTTGCAGACCCGCAGACAGAATAGAACTTGGCAAGAATAGATCGCGATTGCGCGACGACTGTGATTGGCAACTCGTCGCGCAGTCGCGCAACTTAATAACTTGAATCAAACTTCACCGCGACCAAGCGACTGAGGAAAAAGGCACATGCTCTAAGTGACTTAAAAAAGTAATGATGAAATATAATGTGCCAAAGCCTAAGGGTTTATTACCTTGCTTGCAACATGAAAGACTCAGGGTTTAAGGGTTTTGGTGAGGAAATGAAGCCTGGAAAACAAGACAGAGGAAGCAAGACAGGGCAAACCAGGCCAAATGCACAGAATGGGAAATTTGGGCAACAATTCCTTTACCTTCAATTGGACAAGGTGACTCATTACCCATTCTTACTGATCCACCATTATAATATTCAAAAGTTTCAAAATTTTCATTATCTCTAGTCATATGGTGAGTACAACCACTATCAATAATCTAGACATTATTTTTACTAACCTTAGATATGAGTGCAGTTTCAACATACCTTTCTTCTTCATCTGAATCATATTTCATAGGAAAAAGTACTACCTCAATATCTTCATCAAATTCGGTGTGAGTATTCTCAGCTTTGTTCTCAACCAGGTAACAAGCCTTCTTACCCTTGTCCTTGTATTCTTGGTTATCTCTTCTATTATATTGCCAGTTGCTTCGGTAATCTCGGTCATTACTTCTGTCAAAATTCTTTTCATAAGATCTGTCATTGTTTTGTTTATCTTTTCTCTTGTTATGGCATCACTATTTTTTCTTCAAGCACACCTCCTACTCCTCGGATAGCATTGAAAACCTCTTTGATTCTGATACTTTACTGAGTGATTTTTTCTGCTTCTTTCATTCTTAGGTCTTTAAACTTTCCTCTTAGGCTTTCAACCTTAGGTCTTAGCACATTTTTATCTTCTCCATGTACTATCTTGAGTTTGTCCCACATTTTCTTTGCAGTGGTGCATTTTTTGACATCTCAAATTCACCATCGAAGAGTGAGGAATCAATTTCTATCATCATAGAATTGTGATCATTTTTCTCTCCCAATTGATCAACTATCGAAGGTCTAGTAGGTAAAACAAATTTAGTATCTAAGTACTGTATGCCATCATTTCAAATACCTGATAGGTGAAGTCTTATCCTACTTTACCATGATGCAAAGTTGTCCTTGTTCAACTTAGGAACATCCCTTTTACTCATCTTGTGATCTTTATCTTGATTCTTTAAACTCTCTTCCAAGCATACAAGCTCTGATACCAATTGTTATAATAACTCAGAGGGGGGGTGAATCAGTGGCCTCAAAAATTAATCCATTAATCCAACCAAAAATTATATCATATATATAAAACCTCTAGGTATCTTTAGTCCTACAAGAGGTATTCCTTTTGCTAATCTAACATATGTATACTGCTCCGTGAATATACTAGTTATCCTTTTCTTAAGCTTTACCGAATAGCAGTTTATCTTTTCTTAGCCTTTACCGAATATCAGTAAATAAACTTGGTGTTTACTGATCAATCCTGTTTTGGTAATTTATAAAGAAAAATATTACAGAAATGAGCCATATACACATTTCACACAGATTTTTAACATGGAAACCATATTAAGGGAAAAACCACTTGGGACCGGTAACCCAAAATTTTCACTCTTCTAAAGTGAGCTTGGTAAGAGCCAACCCTATTAAAGGTTACAAATAGATAGTTAAGTGAAACCTTGTTAGAGGATTTAAAACCATTGGTTAGTCATTTGACCTTGGTCATTCACTATGTTTTCAACAAGAAAAACCTTTTGATACTCTTGAGTATCTCAATACAATAAGGTCTGTTAAATCCCACTCGGTTAAGAGATTTTCTTAATCAATGGTTAAACTGAAACAATAAATTATGATTTGTTCATTAATATAGCTAAACTTGAAGATTTTAAGATCTATTGTAAGTCCATAATTCCTCTCTGATCAATATGATCTTCAATTCCTTTTCTCCCCTCTTTACTTCTTTATGCTCGGTGAATGTTGTTGCTTCTCTGTTGCTTGGTGTTTGCAAAATTCTTGTCTCTATTCTTCAGCCTGTATGATCAGATCTACATAAAGACTTCTATCTTCACCATAATTATTCTCAGAATTCCTCTTTTTGATAATGAATTAATTATCTCTTTATATAGACATGGTTTCATCATTTACATTCCTTGACTTTCTTGTTCTTGACATAGATAGCTTTCTTGATCTGTAAATCTCACTACGCATTTCTTTAATCTTTAAAGAATAAATTTATTTTTATCTCATAGATTTATCCTTGACAAATGTGAATAAAAATAGATTTAAATATTTAGTTCATCGGGTCGATGAAAACAACGTAATCAATTAGTTAACTCTAATTATAGCTCCTGCCAGCTATGTATTCTGTCATTTCCTAACTCCAGTTCTAATCGGTGATCAACTCTTAGTTTGCTCGATCATTTATTGCAGTTATCCTTGGGCATCACTTCAGTTCTTCTCGGGGTTCACTTTAGTTATGCTCGGTGTTGCGGTGCTCAGTTATATTGTGACTGTTTGGGGTTCTTTGTCCGTCGGTGTGCACTATCTCTCGGTGTCTACTGTCACTCAGTGTACACTGGCTTTTCATGTTTACCAATAACATAAACTTTATCTCTTTGATTACCTGAAGTCTATGAAATTATGTATATGACCAATCATATTGTATCAAGTGAACATTAATGACAATACAATACATTAATTGATTTAATATCTTGCATTTACTTTCTGTAGCTAGGTGATTATCATCTTAACAACTTCAAACATTCAATCAGTTATAGTTCATCACTTTTTCCTCTTTTGAAAGCACTAAATTTGTATTATTTTCCATGACATAATGGTACTTTCCTTTCTTCTCATCCTTATTTTGGAAATACCTGACAATACTAAAAATCATTACCTTCCTTATCTTAATAGTGTTGCTCACTATGTTTCTTTACTACTGTATTGTTAACACCTCATTATCCTTGCTATTGTAAATACTGCTCTTTTGCCAAAAACAACTTTTTAAAAACATTTCTTGATACATGGAAAGAGAAGATGAAGAATTGATGGTGAGCGACGAATAATTGTTTCGCCTTAAAGATATAGAAAATACCGGAAACAAATAAGTACCTGGGATCTTTTGTATCTTTAAGGGAACCATTTCTTCATCAACATGAAGCAAAAATGTAGGGCTCTGAGTTCAATAGATGATGGTTATGATGAAGAATATTTGAAAATATTCATTTGATGATTATTATGAAGAAGAAGATTTGAAAATGTTCATTTGATGATGATTATGAAGAAGATTTGAAAATGTTGTACCAGTCTGAATTGGATCATTCGTCATTTTCAAATCTTCTTCATTAATCACCATCAACCATTTTCCAAGGGCAACACCTTTCCCTATATGAATCTTGGTTGAAATTTCCCTGTAATCGTAATGCAAAATGTTTTCATGAAGCACGCCAGGGGTATAATGCATTCAAGCAAAAGGCCCTAGAGGCTGCTAAGTATTTTGTACCAGAAAACACCTTTTTCTTGGTGACAATCCTATGCAGTTCCACATAGACACGAGATGTTCCTTAGAAGAATTTTAATCTCACAATAGCTGAGAAACATAAATTTAGGGATTATGGTCACAATTCTTTGGAGACACAACATAATTGAGGGGTATACCTAGATGATGCAATGCAACCAATACTCCTCCAGTTTGAAGTTGACACTATAGGATACAAAAACCATCCTTATCTATGGTTTTTGGACCCTACAATATCAACTTAGAACTATAGGAGTAGTGGTTGCGTTGCATCATCTGGGTATAATTCTCAGTTATATTGTATCTCCAAAGAATTGTGACCATGATGCCTATATTTATGTTTCTCAGTTGTTGTGTCCCAAGACCCCTTATGGCCCCTTATGACCCCTTATGACCCTTTACAGCCCCTAAGAATACATCTTAGAGGTCTTAAAGTGTCGTAAGGAGTCATAAGATACTCGTAGGAGGGGCCAGATGAGCTTCAACCTTCACGTGGTTGGCCCTATTAAGTAGAGAATGTTAAACTATTATTAAAACATAGAGAAGATCAATATTTTAGGGTCTGAGGGATAAAAAAAATTTGTTCGTAGCCTTTTGCTCATGAAATCATCAAAACCTATTACACTTCTGTAGCTCATCAATACTCGAGGTCTCAAGGAATTAATTATTAGGTCAATTATGAGAAGGTAAAAAAAAAGATAATATGATTGTATCTTCCGTTCTGTTTATCCATTCATATTTTCTGCCTTCTCTTCATCTTTAGTAATATATTGGATACTGTGTAGTGTAAAAAAAGGCAAGGGAGTGATTATTCTCAATAATCGACAGGTATAAGTCTTCCAGGCCTTACCCAGTATATAGGACAAAAGATAGCAGAGCTCAAGAGACCATAGTAGGTTGTTTCCATCTTTGGTCCATACGATTGAGGAAATGTTTTACCTTTCGTTAGCTCATCAAATGCGGTGATTTGAAAGAATTTAATAGATAATATTTTAATGTATCACATATATTATTTTAGTTTGATACTACTCGAGTTTATCTATTTCCCACACTTGTCAACTGTGGAGACAGTGATAAATAAGCATCCCTGTTGGTGGCCTGAGTAATGCAGGCCATGAGAGGTGATGCTTCATCATCACTGTCCTCGTAGTTGACAAGTGCACAAAGTAGATAAATTCAGGTAAGGTCAACTTAAGTAATATACATTATCATGAAAATATTCTATTAAATTCTTTTAAATCCCCGTATTTGATGAGCTAATGAAAGGTAAATCACTCTGTCAAAAATATGGACCAAAGATGGAGACCAACTATTATGGTCTCTTGAGCTTTGTTGTCTTTAGTGTGCCTCTCCATTTTTTCATTGCACCTGGCAACTGTTTTGACGATGATGCTATACTACCGATGGGATTACTGTTGGAAATAATATTGGATAACCATTGGTGATGCTAATGTTCTAACACCTATTTTGGATGGTGATGCTATACTACCAACAAACTTACCGTTAGAAATATTACTAGACAACCATCAGGAAATTTACATTTTTGATGCCAATTTTTGACAGTGATGCTATACTAACGATGGGTTTACTGTTTTAAATATCACTAGATAATCGTTTGGAAATCTACATTTTCGATGCCAAGGTTCGACGATGATGCTATACTAATGATAGATTTGTCATCAGGAATATCACTAGACAACCGTTGGGGAATCTACATTTTTGATGCATGGTTTCAATGACGATGCTATACTAATGACAGGTTTACTATAAAAAAATTCACTAGAAAGCTGTCAGAGATGCCACATTTTTTACATCAATTTTTTATAATGATGCTATACTACCGACAGGTTTACCATCAGAAATGTCATAGGATAACCGTCGGGGATGCTAGAATTCTAACAAAGGTAAAGTTGAAAATGTTATTATGAATTGTGTATTTGTGTGGTTATTTTTTACGGTTATGGTCTTTAGAATGGGGCCTCAAATGTACTAGCTTCATCTTCTACTTCCAGTGATTTCTCTTTACCTTCTATCTCTTTGAATTTTTCACTCACTGCTTGTGTCTTGGCTTGCACTTCACCAAGTTTACTCTCCATTAGTGCTAATATTTTTCTTAGGATTCTATTCTCCTCCTCTTGGTGATCAAATTTATTTTCCAACTTTGCGTTGGTCACCATTCTTGACTCACCTACTGATTCAAGATAACTCATCCACCTTCCTAGCCCAAATATTTTAGGATTTGATCCTAATCTGTTAGGGAGATTGTTCACCTACTGAACTAAGCTCTTGTTCACCTCAAGTCCTACCCAGACTTTCTATGGTTTTTCCTAATCACTAAGATCCTAGGAGGGATCCAAATCCAACCTCCTATCCCACCTCTTGAATCTTTCTATCAATTTCAAATTCTTCTCTTGTCTATGCTTCCACTGAGCTCACTAGGGTAAGCTCCCCATTCAAATCACAAACCCTATTAAATCACCAAGGTATGTGAGAGTCTTATAGACACCATAAAGGTATTGGATTTCTAGTTTCAATCCATTCTTGCAATTTTGTCTCTCTGTCATTCTTGTTTCCCTAGCCGGGCTATGAACAAGATTGCCTAGGGCAAGAGCTCAAAATTCACTGTTAACACTTCTACCTCTCTAAAAAAAAGAAAAAAAAACTATGCATAGACCCCATTTCCATTCTACCAAGGCTCAATTGTTTTCCACAGTAGGAATTTCCTATGGAGCCATTTTTGTATTTACAACCTTGACGGGTCTAGAGAACCTAGATCAAGGACATAATTTAAATTTTAATTCAAAAATAAAACTAAGAACTAAACCACTCCACATAGTATTGAAAAACAATCACTCCTTCCTAATTACATCAAAAATAAAGTGGATTCAATTTATAAAGTAACTCTGAAACACAAAACAAGAAAACTGTAACTGTCATAGTAAATTGTTTTATAAGACTTCTTGGAAAATGCACCCAAAAGTGTCCAACCCTTGTATAGTCACTTGGACATACTTAAATATGTCCCTTGGACCAAAGTAACTATCCAAATCAACTCATAAATCCCATCAGGGCATATTGCAACTTTTGTCCTAATGTTGTTGAGCAACATTTGAAAGTTGTAAATGTTGCTGAAGCAATATTTTACAACTTTTACAATTTTCATCATTTTGAAGTTCTTGAACCAATGAATGGGTTCCCAAAAGTTACAAATCATGTCATAGACCTAAAACACTCTAATTAAGTCCATCTAAGCATTCTAGGTGTCATTTCCATATTTGGCCCTATTTTGGCATTTTAACTCATCTATAGGGTATCTTGGACGAGATTGAACATAAAAAACCCCAAATCCATCAAAACCAGATCACATCAACCCTAAACAACCATATTTAAGACCAATACCATAAGAAGGGCTTTCACAAGAAAATTTGAGGGTTCTAACCCCTAGGTGCTCTTGCACCAAGGTACTAAATTGAAGAGAAAATTTCAACCACATACTACTTTTTGACAATCATAATATGCACTAAATTGGAGGGAAATATTCAACCACCTACCAATTTTTTAGAATCACTCAAAGTAATTTTTATATTTCATTAAATACACATTCAGTTAATTACTATGTATACTTGAAGGTCCTTGTTATGTGAAGATTTACTTGAGTGTTTGTTTCATATCTAAATTTATGAATGGTTTTTATTATACTTTGCAGTAGTTCACTTTTCATGCTTTGCAATATGCATTCTTTGTCATCTATGCAAAGTATTCTAGTTGTGTATTGTAATTGATATTTAATTTTTTTTATTAATCATATGTAATATATATTAATTCAGAATCACAATGTAAATCAAGATTTCGGATCATTTTATGCATTATAAGGAACATGTAGGTAACAATTTATAGTCTTAATAAGTGTTAAGATGTCATTTACATGTGGAGTATAAACAATGTTTGTTTTGTTTTCCATGTGATAAACTTTAGAGATGTATATATCTTCCATGATTGTAAGCTTTAGGATTCTATACATGTACAATTTTTTGTATGCCTAATGATCAATGAAAATGAAATCTAATAGTTCTAAATGTCAACCCCAACTTTCTAGAGAACTCAGTTATCTATATATTGATATCTTAAGTTCTAGAAGATTGTATACTCTTTTTAACAGATTTTTGTACTCGTGTATTTGTTTTTTTTTTAAATTATCCATATATTGACTGAGCTTGTGAAAAAAGAAATAATTATATAAGGAGTCCTAACCTAACAATGACAACAATATAAGAGCTTACTACATTTGTGAAAGAAAAACAAAAAAGTCAACAACAAACAAAGCAACAACATGGACATGTTTGCATTTAAAAGATTTAATTTTATAGTAATTTTGATTTGTTTTCTATATTTTTGTATGTACCCTCTCTTAAAGATATTTCTCACAGATTTTAATTATATGTGCCTCTTAAAATATATACTTTAGCTATATACTATATTTCTTTACTTATAAGAACTATTCTATAAATACTATAAACACAGAAAACTTCTACTAATCTATAACTTCAATTCTCACCAATATTTAGACTAAATTTAATATTAATTAACTGATTTATTGTTATAAACTTCATTTTTTAATAATATGTTATCTTAAATGATATGAAATCTCATATTGGCTTAGTAAAAGCAATTCTTCTAGTTTCGTTCTTTAAATAACAATCTTAACTTGAGCAAAGGCTCTATATGCCAAATTGGTATCCTTCCACAGAAATTGCCATCCATTAATTATAAATTATTTTTCTAGATGCTATTGCCCAAATTGGTATCCTGCCATTTAGAAATTGCCATCCATTAATTATAAATTATTTTCTAGATGCCATTGCCTTTAACGGTAGCAATTTGTTAAACAGGGTGGGCGTTCTGTATTCAATTTTTTTAATTAGAAACATTTCAGATCATGGTTCCAGCAAAACAAATTAAAACAGAGCAGCAAATGTGCTGGCATAATATAAAAAATCAACAATTTTCCAACGTGAAAAACAAGCATTTAAAATGCTGCCATTGAGAC
>MU226225.1:2622535-2650564 GCA_018584345.1 Thuja plicata
CTCTCTCTCTCTCTCTCTCTCTCTCTCTCTCTCTCTCTCTCTCTCTCTCTCTCTCTCTCTCTCTCTCTCTCTCTCTCTCTCTCTCTCTCTCTCTCTCTCTCTCTCTCTCTCTCTCTCTCTCTCAGCATAACTCTGGTTATCCTATTTCATCCATGATTATCTTATTCTCTCCTCTATGGTTCCATAACATAACAAAATTTTCTATCTAATTGAATCATGGAGTCTTATCTTATATTTGATGTGTGCTCTTTCTATTTTGAGGTGATGAATTTTTATTTTGCAATATCCTTCTAAGAATCATACTATCAGTTAAGACATTTTCTTTGGTGAGGTCTATTCAACTAGCTGAGTTGGAATCTTAGTAAGCTTTAGGATTTTTTATTATGTGTCCTTGCATATGGATGTACAATTTAATATACTTGGTTTCGGGACTTGTGGCCTTAGACTTATAGATACCTTATCTCCTTGTACTTTTCCCATGATCTTCATCTTTCTCTATATTTCCAGTACTTTACCATGAGTGTGAGGTGGACTCATACTCCCACTAAAGTGAGAGCTAAATTTATAGTCATAAAAATTAAGCACCCTTAATTAGGTGCTCAATTTAGCCTGATTTTAGTATGTATGGGTTTCCACATTGATTTCACATTCTCCTAATGTTCATTGGACCTTTATTAATTTAAATCAGTATTTAAATTAATATTACAATTACTCTCTTGATTTATTTTTACTAAATTATTCCATCTCCTCACTCTAAGATGGGTCTTACCTCATATAAAGTTTGAGGCATGATTTCCACATCTATCTATCTCATATCTTCACGTAGTTGATCTTTCGAGACCTAAAAACTATTAACTTTGTCCTTATTTAAATTGACTAAATTTTTCTAGGAACATGTTTAATTTAAAGGTACAACCAACTTTTTGGGTACATGTCAACTTTTTGCATACATGTAGAAAATTTCTAACAATTTTTTTTTTAAATTTTAGAGTGAGATTCTATGGTTTCACAGTCCTCAAAGGTATGCGCTATAGGTCACTATCATTTTCCTAAGTTGACATAAATGTGAATTTACTTTGAGATCTATATATAAAGGCCCCCCTTTCCATTCTTTCATAAGAAGCGAAAGAAAAAAGGAGACAATTTATCAATGAAACAATTTGATTTCAAAACAATCCTCAAGATCTTCAAGGCATTCTTCTTCCTCCTCATCAAGTATTGTGGAAAAATAGAAAAATCCATGATTTCAATTTGAGTTTTTGTGGAGTTAAAGCTATTTCATTAACATTTATGATCACATCCAAAGAAGCATTGTGTCATCAAGGTATAAGGTGATTTACAGTTTAGATTTAGTTTCTATTTCATCTTTCCTTGTGTAATTTCATTTCATTTTAAGGTTGATTCCTAAAAGGGGTTTGAATGAGGGGAACCCCTTTCTTCAACCTTCTTCCTCATGTTTTGTGTGTAGGAACACGTTGTAGAGCCGCTGATTTAGGATAATGAAGATTAGACATAGATGAACAAGCCTAGAAAATTTGAGTCAAAACTATCAAGAAAAATTTGCCACTTTCAAAATATCCCTAGGTACACTTCGCCACTTTCAAAATGTTCCTGTCATTTTCAGTTAAAATTTGCAAGAAAGTCATTTTACAGGCTTTAAGCCTTAGATCTATAGTTTCAACACATTCCATGAGATTCCAATAGTCAAGAATTCAGGTCTAAAGATTCACTTCTTCTATTTCATTTCTAAGATCATTTGAAGCCTTCTCCATTCCCTTTTACACCAGTTTTCCTAGTGGGATAAGATCATATATGACATTATTTAGTTTCTTATATCAACATCATTCCTCTGTTTCTCAATCCTAAGTAACAAAGGAATAAAAACCCATCAAACATAGATATCATATTGGCTGAAGGATTTGCTGAGAATACTAACTAAGACATGGTATGCAAATTGTACAAAGCACTGTATCGCTTGAAACAAGCACCCCAAGCATGGTATGAAAGATTGCATTCATATCTAATCAAAATAGGATTTTGAAGAACTACTGACAATAGTAATGTGTATCTAAAATGTGATAGTAATAACAAACTTTTAATTGCTGAGATATTTGTTGATGGCATTATATTTGGAGGCAATGACACACTGTGCATATATTTTGCTGGGGAGGGTTCTTCCTGCACCATACTCCTAGAAGAAAAAATCTCATGACCACTTGAGATGAGAGTTTGAAGATCTGTCCCATATCCCTTGATCTAATCTTCAGTCATCCAAACAGCCTCAAAATCAGGCTTTCCTTTCCATATCACCAGATGTTCATGGTATTCTTTCTTCCTTGTCTTCTTTTATACTCTTGAATCCAAAACTTTTTCTAAGGTAGCTGTATCATATTTTGGGATATCATCATTTTAAATTGCTTCTTATATTTGGGAACTACCACCTACATCCACATTACACTTATATGGGGTTAAATCACAAACATTAAAAATTGGAGACAAACCAAGGTCAGGAGGAAGTTACATTTCATAGGCATTTGGGCCACACTATTTGATAATCTGAGATGGTCCAATCTTCCTTCACATGAGCTTTGTATACCTTCCCTTTGTTAGTCTCTCTTTCTTTAGATGAACCCATACTAATTCCCCAAAACTAAACTAAACATCTCTCTTCTTTTTGTTAGCATACTGTTTGTACTTCTTTGTAGATTATTGAAGTTATGACTTCACTTGGTCATGTACTTATTTTATAGTTATGGAAAAGGTTTCTCTATCTTCACTACTAGGCTCTCCTTTATGCATTTACCTTAACTCCAATACACCCCTTGGATATAAACCATAGATAATCTGAAAAAGGTGACCTACATGTGCTTCTATTAACATTATCATTATAGGATAATTATACTTGAGGCAACACCACATCCCACTTCTCACTATGATGTCTTGTTAAACACCTCAGTAGGTTCCCTAATGACCTATTAACCACCTCAGTTTGACCATCAATATGAGGGTGATATGTTGATGAAAAAGCCAAATTGGTTCCAAGCTTACGCCAAAGTGTTCTCCAAAAGTTTCCAATGAATTTAACATCTATGTCTGATAAAATAGTCAAAGGAAATCCATGTATCCTAAAAATTTCCTTGAAGAATAGGTTTGCAACATATAAAGCATCACAATAAGTTTTGCATGGCAATAAATGAGCCATCATGTTGAATCTGTCCAGCACTACAAAGACATTGTCATGGCCCTTCTTTGTCCTAGAAAAAACCAATACAAAATCCATGATTATGCTCTCTCATGGCCATGATGGAATGGGGAGAGGTTGATAAAAACCCTCATTAGTAGACTTCCCCTTTTCTTTTTGGAAAATTACACAGACTCAATAAAATGTATGATTTCTAACTGCAGCTTTGGCCAAAACTAGTTTCTTTTTTACCAACTCAAATATTTTTTCTGACCAAAGTGTCATGTGATGGATCCACAATGCTTCACTCTAATAATATTCAGTCTCATGGAGAATTTGGGGATTCACAATTTTCCCCCTTTGAAATTTAATCTATCTTGTATCAAAAATTCATAGAACTCCACATGATATTTTTCACCAAAAGATGCACATACCTCATATATCTCTCCAAAGTCTTCATCAGACTCATACATGTTCTTCAAAGAGTCTATGGCCATGCTCTTCAATTGAATTTGATTCATTTTCAATGCCCTTCTTCTCAAAGCATTAGATACTTTATTCTTTACCCCCTTTTGTGTTTGAGAGAGAAATTGAATGCTTGTAGGGTCTCCACCCACTTCACATGCATGTGGTTTAACTTTTCCTTACTATTAACAAAGATAAAGGCCTGATTATCAGTAAAGATAGTGAATTCTCTTGGAAACAAATAATGCCTCCACTTCTTTAGTGATTTAACTAGTGCATACATCTCCAGGTCATAGGAGGAATACTTCCTCTTTGTTTCATTTAATTTCTCACTGAAAAATGCAATAGGCTTACCTTTATGACTGAGCAGTGCACCAATTTCCATGTGTCTTGCATAACATTCTACCTGGAATATTTTATTAAAATATGGTAGGGAAAGTACTAGTTATTGAGAAACCTTCCTCTTAAGTGTCTCAAAGGACTCATGAGCCTCTTTATTCCAAACAAACTTACACCTCTGACCCCACCCCCCCCCCNGACCCCCCCCCCCCCCCCCACCCTTTATTCTTTCAAGCATAGGAACACAAACATGACTAAATGCTTTAATAAACTTCCTATAAAAAATTTCCAACCCATGAAAAATTCTTACATCATTCATTACTATAGGGGTAGGCCAATAAATGATAGCACTCACCTTTTCTTGATCCATTTTCAACTCACCATGGGATATGAAAAAGCCCAAATATATGATCTCTTCCTCAATAAACAAACATTTCTCCAAATATATCATTAGTTTCTCTTCATTTAGTCTCCTTAGGACCATGTCTAGGTTCTTTAGATGCTCTTCTCTAGACCTGTTGAAGATTAGTATGTCATCAAAATAGACAATCACAAACTTCCCTATAAACTCCCTTAGCACCTCATTCATAAGCCTCATAAATGTACTAGGGGTATTGGATAGGCCAAAGGGCATAATCTTCCACTCATGTATAACCCCTCAATAGTTAAAGGTAGAATTCCATTCATCGCCTGGTCTTATCCTAATCTGGTGATATCAACTCTTTAAATCAATTTTTTAAAATTACTTAGCACCTGCCAAACAATCAAGTAAATGCTCAATCCCAGGTATGGAAAATCTATACCTTACGGTGATCTTTTTGATGGCCCTTGAGTCCATATAAATCCTCCAAGTGCCCTCCTTTTTGGATGCCAAGACTATTGGCACTACACAAAGGCTCAAAATCTTACCAATCAACCCTAATTCTAGTAGCTCTTCAATCTATCTGGTTATCCCTGCATTTTTTAGGGTGTGAGCTTGTATGCTACTTTTTTTGGCAATGTAGAACCAGGGATAAATTCTATACAATGGATTATATCTCTGATAGGGTGTAGACAATTGGTATCCAATCTGAAATGATGTCTTTGTACTGGTCTAGTAACTCTTGAATTTCAGGGTCTACTAACCTTTCTTTCTCTGGTATGCTATCTCCTTCTCTAGCCACTCATGTGGTTCTTGGGACAAGGATCAATGCATAGAAGACTTCTTCTCTAACAAATTCCTTCATGAACTCTTTTCCTTCCATCACCAACACCTTAGCCTCCTTTTCTTTAGGCTCTTCTTCATTATCCATCAAAGGAAACTATTAAATAACTTTCCCATCTTTTTTGATAGAGTAGGTGTTTCTAAAGCCATCATGGTGTTCTTTTAGATCATATTTCCATGTTCTCCCAAGTAGGATATGGAAAGCATCCATCTTGGCTACATCAAACAATAATCTTTCCTTGTAGGGTCCTATTTGGAACTCCACCCAAACTTGTTCCTCTACAATGGCTTGTTGACCTTGGGTGAGCCATGAAACTTTGTATGGAAAGGGGTGAGACATTATTTTGATTTTAAGTTTCTCTGCCATTTCTAAAGACATAAATTTTCAGTAGAACTAGAATCAATCTGAACTTTGCACACCTTACCTCCTGATTTACAAGTTGTTTTTAAGAGAGACTTCCTTTGTGGGGGATCCTTATTAAGCATCTTCATGGTAGTAACTTCCCTTTTGATCATTAGGGCCTCTCCTCTTTTAGGGTATCCATATGCATCTTGAGCATTCACACTTTTGTATGAGGTAGTGCTTTGACAGTTTGATTCTTGGACCATATTTTTCCTCCTTTCTCCCATGGAACTTGTACTTTATTTCTCTGGACATCTTTTATCCTTGTTCCCTTCCTAATTGCAATTGTAGCATCTGCTAGGTCTTCTCCCTTGTGACCTTCCTCTCTAACTAGGCCTCATGCCCTTGAATTTAACCATATTGTTGTTACCATTGTTGTTACATTTCCCTCTCTGATTTTCTTGATTGGAGTCTCCTTGGGAACCAAAACCATTCCTTTTTCCCCTAAAAAGATGCATTCCCCTTCGATGTCTACCTCTTCCTCTACCATTTTGGTCTTTCCTTCTCTTTAAATTCTCTTCCACTTTGGATGCCAATTGGTAACACTTATGTATTGTCCCAACGGTGTGTAAATTTAACTCTTCTTGAATAGAAAACTTTAGCCCACTAATTTATCTAGCCAATCTCTCTCCTTCTATCTCCTTTGTCTTGGTCTTCATGCACAATTATAGGAATTCTTCAGTCTACGCATTCACATCCATGTCTTTTTGTCTAAGGTGTTTTCTTCTTCTATGGAGTTGTAGCTCATAATCTTCTGGTACATATACTCCCTTCACCAAACTCACCATTCACTTCCAAGTAGACACTCTATTATTGTCTTCCTTCTCCCTCTCATCTTGGAAAAAATTCCACCATGTTAAAGAAGATCCTTTCAAATTTGACTTTCCTATCTTCACCTTCTGGTGTCGAATAATATCTTCACATTCAAAGAAGCTTGTGAGGGAGTAGACCCAATCCATGACCAAGTCTGGTTCCATTCTCTCACTGAATATTAACAGTTCTAACTTCCCATACATAGTCCTTCTCTCCGTGGACTTTAGGTAATTTATAAGGGGCCTCTGGTCTACAAGAACCTCCAATTCTTCCTCTTTTGGGATCTCCTCTTCATCCCATTCTTCAACTTCTCTAGAGTCTCCATCTCCCCTCTTTTCCACCTTTCTCTTTAATTTTTCTAGTTCTTCTCTCATGGCCTTGTTCTTGGCCATTACCATTCTACTCTCTGCCATTTATTCTCTAACAATCCTTTCTAGTTCCACATTTTTCATCCTTGGAAGTAGCTCTTATACTTCTCCTCCTTCTGCCATATCTTCTTCAAGTTCTTTTCCAAATGGTCCCCTTCCCTTGCTCTAATACCACTTGATGTAGAGCCCAACACTATGTATACTTCAACCTATAGATGATAGGCTCTATAATCCTCTAAAAATGATGATCTCAACCCTAGGACTCAACACCTTCAAGATATTACACTAATTCCATCTACAACCATAGTCATTGAACAATCCCTATTGTTCAATCCTATACTAAGGATATGTCCATTCCTTATCCAACTGATCAATTAGGTGTGATTTTAAGGAAACCACAAGGTTAGGGAATGGATCTGGTTTCCTAGTTCCCCAAAATGTCCTTCTTACTCAGAATATAGGGTTCCAAGTCTTCAAAAGACCACTAAGTTCCAAACAGTGAATTTGAGCCTTTTAGGCCTACTCGGCTAGTAGTCCTAAGTAGAAGGTTTTTCTGGGATAAGTCTTGAAACCTCAAAAGGACCCTACAAAAAAATACAGATTGAGATACCCTTTTGAAGATGGTTCAAACCCCTATGGTACAGATGCAAATATCCTGATTCAGTACCCAAACCCTATTAGGCCAAGGAGACCTAATAGCCCTCAATTAACCCTCCTAAAAAGGAAAGTCTTCACCAGTCACTTCTTAGAACTAAGAAAACACTTGGATCATGTCTTTGATAATTCATACATTACCTATCCACCAATAGATTCAATTAGCCCACTCCCAAAGTCTCTCTACACACTCACTTCTCATAAACTGCCACCATGCACATAAACATGCTTAGTCTAGCATTGGGTGTTAAAAATGGTTAACGATGACTTCTATCCTCCTACATCTAGAATCCTATAGTACATAGACCCAACTTGAATTCCCCAAGTGACTGTGGTGATCCACTAGTGACAATTCAAGTTACGACCATTTTGGTTTGGCTCCCTTATTCTGACCCATGAATGAAAAAAAAAGAAATAGTTACAAATCTCTTCAAATAGATTGTTCAGAATCTCTTACTCAGTAAATTAGAGAAGTGTTATAAAGGAATCTTCTACATGTGCGACTTCAAATCAAACAATGCAAAAGACCAAGAAAAACACCATGAAAAGTCGTTGTTCACTATAGAGCTAGAAATTGTCTTTTTATTGCTTGGACACCAAAATATTCATATCATTCTTCTCCCTCGATTGAACTTGGTTCAATCAAGTATATGAAGGCTTCCCTCAACGTCTCCAACTGATTTTTGAACATTTGAACCATTGAAGAAGGGGAAAAACCAAAATGTGGCAAATTGCAACTTTTCTTACGAAGTTGTAAAATGCAACTTTTCAACTTTTGCTCCTAATGCATTTAATGCATTCTAAGACCCCTTACGGACCCCAAATGGATCCAAAGTACAAAATATGAAACAAAAACATGTCCTATACTAAATTTGGATCTTTTTGACCAAAATTGACCAAGTGGCTTATAAGACTTGTCAACTTGTCAAATGGTCTTACAATTGGATCTTTATTACATAATGGATCATTTATTCCTTAGGACCCTAATACCTATCAACTTTGATTCTCATTCATTGTGGAGGAGGGGTGCTCCTTCACCAGTCGCCTTATACACTTGACTTTGATTCTGCTACAGTGATCTAGCTTCATTCGGCAACTTATGTGCCTCTCCTTTCACTTTTCTCCAACATCTTCTGGTGCATGCAAAGAGATAGTATATTGTTACAAAGATGACCCCTATTTTTCTATGGTCTATCTGCCATGGACCGTTAAGATCATTATATTACCGGATTTGGTGGCCCCTAATATTCTATGGTAGCTCCCCTACATGTCAAGAAACTAATAGTGGTTCTAATGAATTCTTACTCAGGAGATTGAATTGATGATCTGCAGGAGAATCAATCAACCTGTACTATATATTATGAACTTTTGGCTAATCGAATAGAAATATTTTTCTGACTTTAGGAAACTTCTTCCTTGTCCACAAATTAGATAATTTACTTCAGCAATAAAACTATTCTTCTTACAAGTTATGCAATTTGCCTTCCCATTTTATATTTTTACAAAACCTCTTTAGTGGTAGTGATACAATAAATTGACCTTTGTTCCTTCCAGTATCTTAAACACGTACAACTTCACATTCATTCAAACCCACAATCCTTACAATGACTTGGCAGCTTCCTTGACTCGTTATCTTGGGACTTTCATAAACCTTTTAAAGATTTTTCCTCTGGCGCCATTAATCTTCTCCAACATGCTCTCACCTTTTGTCTCTACATATTTCTTTTAAAAGCAATGAAAACCATTTCAAATTATAAAAAATGTTAATTTACCTTCTTCAATAGTCTCCTTTCACCCCCTTCTATGGTGGTTTACTTAAACCAGCAAGGGCTTCTCTTTATCTGAAGTTTTCTTCACTTTAGGTGATCTCCACCTTTCTGACTGCAGGAGCAGCGGTTGACTCTTCTTTTGTGGCAGCGACTATCCTCAGCAATCTTTCTTTAAATCTGAGATTCCTTCACCTCTTCTAGGAAATGCTTAAAACCTTTTTTCATTCTCACCTGTGATCAACCTTTTTCAAATGCCAACAAATTCAAAATACTTTCATTTTGCAATGTCCTCCAACTCTCAACGACCAGCTCTCGCACAATATCTTCTGGCTCTGGTACGAAATTGACAAAGAAACACAAACAGCTACAGAAAAATACAGTATTGTTTAAACACACAAACATAAATTCTTTATTGAAATTCCAAAACTAATCACATTTTGCAGGATATATTTCAAATTGTACAAAGAACAGTATTTTATAAAAGTTGTGGCCTCTAAAACATATCGTAGCATCTAAAGGAGGACAAAGCAAACATTACATCTATTATTCCCATAGCAACAGAACAGTATTTTATAAAACAAAGTAGATCGTAGCATCTGAAGGAGGACAAAGCAAACATTACATGTATTATTCCCATAGCATAAGAACGGGCAGATAAACTTGATAAAGAATTTTTAACTAATGCAGACAAACTGTCTGAACATGCAAATGCTCATGGAAAACACATGAAGGATCATGTCCATGGCGGTATCACTCATTCATCACTTCTCAACAATATTTTAAATGTTTTCTCGGATGTATTCATAAATATAGAGCTGTTCAATAGAGAAATAGAGAGTAGTTAGTAAAAAGTTCATAAAACATCAGCAAACAGTCAACTGAAATTTCAGCGTTCATTTAAGTTGTAATATATTAAATAGAAAAATATAGATAATGACTTTTATAAATTATTAATTATTTATATGAAAGAAAGAAGTTTCACATATTTATACCATAGAAATAATATATTAAAAAAATGTAAAAATAATATATGCTAGATAATATTTTTCTTTAAATTTATTTTTTCAATAAAAATAACAATACAATAATATTTTCTATTATTATTTTAAATTATATTAATGTATTTATTCTTCAAATCTTAAACTTATATAAATATTATTAAACAGATGAAAACAACATAAAACAAAATCATACATCCAAAATGTTTTAAAAAGTTCAACAGTTAACCTAACGAACATTGAATAAAATATTTTGACTTATAAAGTTATAACCACATTTCAATCAACAATTGTTTTTTTTTGGTTTCTACAGAATCATAAACTCTATAAAGATGACCTTTTCCCCCCTTCTATCTATAGGTGATAACTGTCCATATAAAGCCTATTTCACTACCAAAATATATTTTGAAACATGTTCAAAACAGTATAAAACTCTGCTATTAGAAAGCATCCAATTTTGTATTATGAAACTTTCAGACACAACCAAGCAATTTTATTTTCATCGTGAAATTGACTTTCACAACAGTTTTGAATTTGGAACCATTCATCAATCCAAACTATAAATGTATTTATGTACAGCCTTTGAAGAGCACAAATTGTTTCCCAAACTTTTCTCAGTCCTGTCATGAAATCAAAGCTATAACAGAGTAGCATGCTATGGTTCCTCATGTTAAAAGAAACTTCTGTTCTTTAATCCGTATTGAAGCCTTCTCTTGTTTTATACTTCTTTATGAAATGGGCTCAGTGCAAATTGCAGCGTGCTATATGTATGTCGATATGGGGAGTACAAAAGTATTTTTAAAGTCTATCAAAATAAATAGTTGTTTCAGAAGATTTAGGTTGATTTAGGTTGAGGGGGTTTACAAAATGTTATAGTTTTGATAAAAATCTAATAAAAATAAAAATGGTAAATAATATTATAATACTTCAATTAATATCGCAGTCATGCACTTTATTAAATTTGGTATTTTCTATTTTAAATAGCTTTTAAATTTTTTAAAACATTTTGGATTTGGAAATTTAAATTTTAGTTTAAGAATTTGTGATGGTGAAATATGTATATTTATATTAATTTTCTTTAATTTTATATCAATATTCTTTTGAAAAAAAATAATATAAATTTAAATTAAATAAATATCCAAAAAACTACAAAATGATTTTAGATAGGGACAACTATTATTAAAGCTCAAAGGAAAATAAATTAGCAAGTTTATTTACAAACTTACCACCTCCAACAAACAAAAGAATCCAAGAAATCAACAAAACACCAAACTAAATCATTGTGGAGGATTTGAATAACCTATGAAGATTGAGCTTAGGAAAAGGGTGAAGATTGAGTACAAGAAAATGACACACTATTTATGTGATTTCAAGTGTAATTATCAAAGGCTCATTTGGTCAAACTATCTACAACACTCCATTCTCTAGGAATGTGAAGAAAACAAATGGAATCAAAATTACATGAGTGGAAAAAAATTAATCTCCAAAAAATATTTGATTTCTAAGAAGATTCTTGAGACCTTCCATTATTCAAAAGTGAGACCAAAATAAAATAATGAATTCCATGTGACATATAGTGTTCTTTCAACTCAATTCATAGGCTTTCTCTAAACCCACAAGAATGATTTGAGCTTACATTTGACTTTTAGTATCAAACCTCATAGAAAATAAAATGGGAACTATAGTAACATCATCTCACTCAACTCTACCCATAGCACATACATTACTATGAGGAGAACCATCAATATTAATTTTAAAAAAACCTCAATAGAAGAAGATTCCATTTACCTACTCTATTCCCCAAATGTAAAGATTTCATTTTAAATGATGATATTTAAGAATACAAATAAGATCACATATTTCATTGAATTCTTGTATTATTACATATGTACCTTCTCTTCCATTGAATTCGTCATTATTATTTTAACTTGCATTTTGGATACTTTTACTAAAATTATTTAGGATTCATGTAATTTTTCTTTATCTTCAATGGATAATTATTGTGACGTGCTTCAATAAAATCATGTTATACCTTTAAGCACACATTCATCATGTTGGTGCATGACACAACTGTTAAGACACAAATTGTGTGATGTACACTCATAAATTTCACTTCCATCTTCTAATGATAAGATTACATATACTAATTATGTATGAGCTATACCTTTTCTAACAATGTGAAAATGTTTATGCCTTATTGTTAGTATAATTATATAATTTACACATAGGCTTTTAATCTTAATTAGTCATCCATAGTCATTTGACACTTGTCTACACAATTCATCATCCTTTAGGAGTCCATTAGAGATGTGGTGATTTCATTTTGACATATCATCCTAGTCTTTTCGGCGGTTTTTTTACCACTCTAGTTCATTCCTCCATTCGTGGTTTGACTCGATTGTATTCCAAGCCTATATGTACCCGACTTATCCTTTCATTCACATGGTGGAATTTGGATTCAATCTTGAGTTATTTGACCTTCTTTTTATCTCTGACATCTTGCAGGTTCTTATATGGTATCAGAGTAGAAGAGAGATATTTGAAGCTTAACTCTTGGCCGATCTTGACTTTCTGCAGGAAATCCATGGTTTGAAGAAATTGTTAGCAGTCAACAAAGGCCCTGCATGACAAAAGGTCTTGCATTTTGACAAGAGATCCTGTGTGAGGAAAGATTGGGAGACTTTAACCATGTCTAACAAAGGTGAACCACAACAAATTTGTTGATTCGAGGGGTCCTGTGTGCGCGGGAGCAAGCGGGTAGACTGGGAAAGGTTTTGATGCTTGCAAAGATTTTGAAATCAGTGACGACTGTCAATTTTAATGCATGGAAGGTTTAATCTATTCATCTCCCAAAAGTGCTTTCTATGATGACATAAGAAATTGGGGGTGAAGTCATAGGGGAGAGGGAATTTTTTTTAAAAGTTTAGCCCCTGGTCATATGGTTTTCTAGCCCCTAGTCCATTACTGAGAGAGTTAAATGTTCCTTTTGTAATAAAATTGGTCATGAAGAACATCAATGCATGAAAAAATAGATTGAGCACCTCACTTTTCTACTCAAAAGGAATAATATATGTGTAAATGATTCTTTCAAAGCATGCTCTTCAAATCAAGAGATTACTAAGGATAAAGACAATTTGAAAGGTAGAGTCTTATTTTCTCAAGTAGTTACAGATTCTGGTGCTACACACCATATGGGCTCTCATTCAGATCGTGATTCTAATCTTCACACTTCAGATGATTCAGCAGATGGCAGTTATATTCATTCAAATTTTTAGGAAGGGTCACATTCTCTTCTTGGTGTGTTGTCTACATCGACAACATCATCATCATTTTTTTGTTCTTTTTTTTTTTTCTGGGGGGGGGGGGGGGGNGGCCTTATATCCTTCTTCACTTCTTTTCTCACTTTTGGAGGACTTTTTTTCCCATTAGATTTTCTATCTTTCTCCATTTATGAGAGATTGCATTGTACATGAGTACCTAACATGGCTAGTAGTTGGGACTCATTTTTTATCTTGTACTCCTAATTTATGCTTAAGGAGGGGTGTTAGTGTAATTATTTAATTTACACATAGGATTTTAATCCTAATTAGTCATCCATAGTTGTTTGACACTTGTATGCACAAGTCGTCATCCTTTAGGAGTCAATTGGAGATGTGTCAATTTCATTTTGACACATCATCCTAGTCTTTTGGGCAATTTTTCCACTACTCTAGTTCATCCCTCCATTCGTTGTTGGACTCGGTTGCATTCTAAACCTATATGTACTCAACTTCTCCTTTGATTCTAGGCTAATTCATAAACACGAGTGAATTTTAGTATTTTAAACTTAAAAATAATATATTGTCTAGCTAGATTCAATCTTGGTAAGTTATATATGAGTCATGACTCAATAAGTTTATTAGAATTGTCAACTAAATACATATTTTATACCACTTTCAGTCCAATTATCCAAAAAAAAATTATTTGAAAAACTCAATGCTTCAAGATTTTGTACCCCTATAAATTATATTTAAAAAAACATATAAAAATAACCTTTATTAGATCTATCAATGATGTTTTCTAAAAAATATGTGTTTTAACATATTAAGTTGTATTATACTTAATATTTTATTTTTATTAGTGTTAGGACCTAGCTTGATTAGTGTGAGCTTCCTATGGTAAAGCACAAGATCATGAGGTCACAATATAAATGTAGTATATTGTGACCTTGTGACCTCGTGTGGTAAAAATAAAAATTTATAAAAATAGTGAAAAACCATATCCATGCATTAAAGTTTCAAGTTATTAGTAAACAAAAAAGTTGATGAAAATAGGTAAAATTAATTATATAAATATTGATGGTCCAAATTTATCAACAACTACATTTTATTAATTAGTTTATAAAAAAAATCTATGAAAATAATTATTAAATTTTTTAAAAAAATTGCAAACAAAAAATATAGTAATAAATATACATTTTATTAGTTTGCATTATTTCAGAATTTAAACACATTTATCATTTTCTAGTGATTCAAATATAAAAGTACTCTCATTCTTATACATCTAATGTGAATCCTTCATATATATTCATTAAATATATTTTCACAAAATGATAACTCTTGTGATGATGGCATGCATAGTAATGATATTTAATTAATTTTGTATGTACATAATACCGAGGCATTATAATATCTTCCATAATGATGATATTGTTAGCCTTACTCAAGAACTATAACAATGATAGTGATGGTAAGTTACAAATTCTATGTTGCATGTCAAACTATTCTTTCTTGATAATTATGTGTGTTTATGGAGCTGTAAATTTTTATAATTGCTTGATACATCTTGTTTGTGTTACATTTGGCTCATCATCCTATGATATAAATTCATTTCTTATTTTCCTAAACCCGGTTCCCATGAGACTAAATTGAATATGGTAATAGCTTCTCATGATTTATCATTTATCATTTTATCTATTAGGATTATACATCTACAAAACCCACCCTTCCTTCCACGCCATCGTCTCATTAATTAGCTAGAGATCAATATGTTATATTGAAATAACTATTACTACCTTTCCTCTTGCCAAAAAATGCAAGACTTTATATTTTAATGCATCTTATCATAGACATATAGATTCTAGAAATGGCTTGGATCAATAAATCAATATTTTTCTATAATAAATATTTTATTAGATTACACTAGTGATAAAAGAAAAACCACTTTGTAAAGATGCCAATGAGCAACTTCACTACTCAAACATGTTCATTTAGCCCCCTTTCATTAGTTTTATTTCCCTACTTGGTGAGAACCTTTCCTAAATTACTCTTTTATTAGTCTATAGCATTTTTTTACATGTTTTTATTTGACTATTATGTACTGTAATAATCTATATTTCCTGGCATGGACTTTGATTTTTTTTATTTATTTTTTGTTATGAACCTATCCTAAATGAAATATAATATCTTCCACCACTAGTGTTACTCAGAGACTGTCTAGGGCGCCTTATAGTCTTGAATCCTACCCTTCGGTGCTCGATTACTTCTCGCCTTAAAAGAGCCTCTAGGCGCTCTTCCTAGTTCTTTTGTTCTTCTGTTCTGCTTTATGGTTGTTCTTTCCCCGGACACCGTTTGGTGCTCTTGTTGTTGGTTTTTTTGCTCTGTATGTTCCCAATCCCTTAGACCCTTGTTGGTCTCTTGTTGGAAATTAATAATTTATCTTATCTTATCTTATCTCATATATGACTATTCTATTGATAATTATATCACACTCCTAATAATTTTAGGAGTTCATATTTGTAATTCTTCTCACATGATCACATCTCATGTTTATGATCCTTATTATTCTTATCCATTATGGTATGGTAATGTACATGTTAACATTCTATTATTAAAATAATTTTCATATTTCCATGCTGATGACAATTTTCATGTCACTAATTGTAAACATTATCATGCACTTAACTAATTTTGACTTTATTTCAATACCTTAGCACTACACAAGAGTTAATTGTTATGTCATTCATTAAGATAAATCTTGGACTTTTATCATAGTGAGAGGAAAATTAATATACGTAAAATTTCATCATTATATCTTACTCATATATACTCTTTTGTGTTTACATATTGATTGGATTACATTTTACTAGTTATCTACACATATATGGCTATTACAGGTCATTTGTGCTTGGTGTATGTATATGAACTATATGGCCTTTCCATGACCAAAACAATTCTTGACCTGTCATTATTATTTCATACTTGGGTTATCATTCTCTCTTCATTTTATTGTCTTTTCATTTTCTTAGAGTTATTACATTTGAGACATTATAGCATTCCCCACAGTGTCTCTTGTCTAGTAGTGACAACAATATGATACACTTAAACCTATCTTACCATTATGGTTTTATTCCCTTAACTTGAAAATTGTGCACTATTGAATTCCTTAATAAGAAAATATGCCTAGCATAATTTTTAATGTAATTTCATAAGTGTTTTTATCTTGTAAGGAACACATCGACATCGACGTCTTCATGTTCCTATGTTTACAAAAAAAAATTATTCACTTATCCTTTCTCTATCCCATATGGTTACCCTCCTTATTATTTAACATTTTTAATATAATTGTCACTTAATGGATTCATGAAATTAATTTACTTTATATGGTTACCAAATTGTAAATATATTTTTTGTACTATTATTTCCCTCTACTTTAATTCCTTGTATATAATGGACACAACTAATTGAGGGTTCATCATATTTCTATAATTATCCCTTCTAAATTTTATTAAAAGTTGTAGATTTTATATAGAGATTCATAACCATTCTTGAATTGAAGACAATAACATGACATGAGGGTACCCTATATATCAGAGCATTACATGGCTACTATATTGTGTAGAGCTTAAATATTAGAACCTCTTCTATACAAAAATATATCATATGAGTCTACTAGACTTTCTCTTGATCATAAAAATATATTCTTTATGCACATTTTTGAGCTTGAGTAGGAATCCATGGGGCACAGATAATAAAGTATGAACAGAGATGATGAGATCTAGAGTGTTCATTTAATTTATATGTACTAAAATATCTTCTCTATGTATAAATATTTAATTGATATGAATGTTTGTAATGCTCATATAATCTAAGAGAGATTTTCATTTATCTTCTCTATGTATAAATATAGAGATTATTTTTGCATTCCCATAGCAACTAAATTTTTTTTTTTGACTTACTTTGATGGAATGACTTGATAAAATTGTACCTTAACTAATTACACTCTTTTTCAAATTTATAGTAATTCCCTAATTATTCATTACAACAAATTTACAGTCATACTTATTTAAATTAATCATAACTTATTCATACGTAAATTTAAACATTCAAATTATGAAATTAGTCTCACCTCATGTTTAATTAATCAGAAATTTAAATGTTTTGATTTAAATTTGAGCTAACTCCTACTATTTTGTTTCAAGTTTACTTGATATTTTTTTTTGGAGAAGTGGTTGTTTTGTCTTGGTATTTAGAGGTACTAATAATGTTCAAATTCCATAGGAAAGTAATTTACATTCTCAAGAGTACTATTATAATTTTATTTTAGAAAAGTGGTATCACATGTTTTGTCCATATGAAAAATTTATGACAAATGCAAATTAGAAGTTTATACTTATGACGAGTTTCAAAAAAAAATATTGAAACATATATTTTGTATTATTTTTTCATATTTTTACTATATGTTTTAGGAATAGTTGACTAGTACTGTAAAAATTTGTGTATACACATAAATCATTTATATTTTATTCTTATGAATAGAAGGTTAAAAAATATGTGATTGAAAATCAAGAAGTAGAAAAGTAAAGTATGTAAGGTAGCTTTTACGTATTCATTATAGTTAGCACTACCTCACAATTTGTGAAACATATTTTATATGGAAGGAAGTAGATAAGGGAAGGGATTTAGAGACATTTTTATGAGGTAAAAAAATCTACTTCAATTGCTCAAGTAGAAAATTTTCTAGAATATTTTTAGTACTGCATGCATGTTTAGACATTATAGACAATGCAATGAATTTGTTGACTATTTCACACCTAGACAACATGCCATTTTTCATTGAGGCTAAAGTCTATATTTTCCATTGTTGCAAAAGTAGTATTATCAATGATATAAATTTTTATCTAATATGAAATAATGATTCTAATCCTATATTTATGAATATGGCTTAGTGGCATAGTGGGCATATCTTAATCTTTATAGATTCTTTTCGGTGGTCAAGTATTTTCCTAAAGTATATTTGTGTTAAATATTTTTGTGTGTTTGGTACAATTTTTATTTGTAGATTTACAGGTTTGAATATATGAAGAATTTATAAATAGTTAAATTCATGCAACATAATTGCCCCTAACTCTTTGTCCCTAAATTGTAAGGTTCCATTTGGTAGCCTATTTAGGTGATTCATTTGTTTCTTGTGTTGTATAATAGAGTGCAAGATAGTTCCCTTTGCAAATTTGGTAGCCTATCTGGACAATTCATTTATTTCCTATGATGTCTCTTGCACCCTTTCTATGTTGAATTCTCCTAATAATAATTATTCTTATTGGACTAATTTTCATCATAAGAAAAAGAGTCAATCTCTTATTGTTTCAAATACAAATATTTCGGTCCACTAGTATGTCCAAATCATATTTTGTGTAAGGCATGTTTTGCTATAAACAGGAGGACCTTTATGACATTATTGTGCCTAACAAAAAAAGAATTATTTTAAGATACATATGATAAACTTTCTATGTACACATTATTGATGTAGAAGTGATTTAAACATCAAACTACTAATTATCATAAAAAACATAAAAGGTATAAGATCTAAAATTTTGTCTAGAATTTGATATTTTGGTGGGAGCCTAATAGTTGATTTCGCTACATAATTTTTGAGGGAATTCCATGAATTATACATTATGTAAATCAAGTATATTTCTATGGATTTCCATGTTCCATACAAGGAGACCTGCTTCACTTTTAATTTTAGACACTATATCTTAATTTTTCAATATGACTTTATATCTTAATTTTTCAATATAGCTTTTTTATAGGATTTGGATGTTAGCTTAATTTTTCTATTATTCATATTTTTTACTTGTGAATTGAAATTTTCTTTGCTCACTTTACAAGGATATCCCATCGAGACATCCTCCTTATCAAATAATTCCTTCATAGTTCGTTTCCCCTTCTCCTTGGCAAGCCGAGAGGACCGACAGGCATTGGTAGGTTGGGGTCAGTACTCTAAGGGAATTCTAGGTTAATGTAATTTTTTTTGCAGTTTTTAGAAGGCTGGGGGAATCCTCATGGGTTAGGTCATATTTGGAACTAGCCCAAGAGACAGGGGTAGGGTGGGTTTCAGAGGATTTATGACTGGCAGCAGGGGTGGAGCCTCCAATAGAACTAAAGGGTGTAGGGAGGCCCTAGTTAAGGGAGACCGAGGGTTACATATGTTGATGGGCAGCTTGGGTTATTTCCATGATGGGAGGAGGGTAGAGGGCACGGTTAAAATGGTAGATTCTACAAATAAGCCCCTGGTGGATGTAAACTGGTTCCTTTCCCAGAGATAATGACTCATTCACAGCAACCACACTCGACTCCAAAGAGTGTAAGAGATAAAATGAAAAGGAGATCAACAACCTATGCCTAAGATGGTTTAAAAAAGGAAGGTGGTAATTATAAAACGTACCCAAACAGCCCTCCAAGGTGAAGTACTTCATGAATAGCTTGCACATCTTCGGCCAAAATTTTGGCAGCTTTGCAATGCAATGTCCACCATTTTTGGACATTGGCTTGTCATCCTTAGCAAAAAATTGATCAAAATCCATTTTAGTCTATGTTTTTTGTGGTTTTCTTCCATTTTTGACCCATAATAGGCATTCCAGTGGCTTTCCCTGTGAACTCCTCATTGATCTCGAATGTGATTCCATTTATGGTGACCCTTCTCTCATTCCAAGTTTTGGCAAACTGCGGAGAGATCATTTCGTCATCTCCAGTTAGGTACTTCTTGAAGGGAAGAATCCCTCCCTCTTTGTAGAAGTACATAACCATAGGATCTGAAGAAAACTCCTCCTCAACCTTATCAGGCTCAATTCTATTTTAATCACCACCCATATTTGCAGAGCACTTAAACACAACCCACACCCAGAAAAAATCTTTGTTCAAAAGCCAGCTAAAGAAAAAAAACCCTCCAAGACATAGAAACCAAACTAGCTAGAGCACAAGTTTAGAGCAGGGTAGTTGCATGAAATGGCAGAGTTGAAAATAGAACTTAGCCCTAAAATATTGTCACTTCGCGATCCATAACTACGATAATAATTCCAATTTTCCTTAAAAAACACTGCCAGAGACGCCACTGGGGTTAACATGTGGGAGCGACACTATAAACCATAATCGCCATCAATTAAATCCACACCAAATATTTTATTATCCTCCGTAAATTGCACTTGCCTCAAATGTCACTTAAAGACATAATGGTACTTTAAGGGAATCATGATGTTAGTAGGCCATGTCAACCTCCCAAAGGAACTTAAGAACCCACTAGCAAAGTCCACATGGCATTTCCAATTGCAATTCGCACCAAAGTTGAAATGAATAGAGCCCTTAGGTCTTCCATTTAACGCCCAAACCAACCTATGATTTTTAAACATTCTAAATTTTGTTGTTGTCACCTCTCATTTCCCACGTAAGCAGGTCCAGAGTATTCTTCGGCAACTGAGTAACAACCCGCCAGCATTGTAATCCATCCATATGCAGGCTAGCAGGAGCAATAGAATCAGAAACAAAATTCTCTTCCCTGTAAATATGTTTAATTATGGTCTTACTAAATCAACCCATTAGACCTTTTATTTCAGATAGGATAGGGTCAACTCTCCAACTAGTCTGGGAGTTTCCACTAACAGCCTCAACAATAATCTCGGAGTCCCCTTCAATCTCAATGCTAGTACATCCCAAGTTAAGAGAAAATTTCAGCCCCCATAAGAGGGTCATACCCTCTGCCTGGTTAACTGAGTGGTCATTGAGAGGACCAGCATAAGCAGCCACCATTCTCCGTCAATGTTCTCAGATGATTCCCTCTCCAACTTGTAGCCCGCCCCGGACAGACCCATCAAAATTAATTTTGTGCCAAGAGGCCTGAGGGGGAGCCCAAACAATCCCCTTTCTAGCTCTGAGTTTAGTGTTGTCAAATCTGGCAAACACCTTACCAATTCCCCATTCTTTAGCAATTTTCCAATCAAAATCCAAGGGGGGAGATTTGGGATTTCCCAATTTCCCACCAATAAAATTTCCTGTAAAATTTTATACCTGAGATGAAAGACCTCCTTTATGGTGAGTTCAGTATCTCTTAATATCCTATTATTGGGCTCCTTCCAGATGACCCAACATAATATACTAGGGATTTGGTTCCACAAGAGTTTTATCAGCGGGTGGTGTGAAGGCAAGTACCATTCATGTAGCATATCCTGGATACTGCGATTGGAAACCCAAGGGAGGTTGAGTCTACAGAGAATCATGAGATATTGAACTCAACATAAAGGATGTCTTTCATCTCGGTATAAACTTTTATAGAAAAATTTGTTGGTGGGAAACTAGAAAAGCCCAAATCTCCCCCCCTCTGATTTTGATTGGAAAATTGCTGAAGAGTGGGGAATAGGTAAGGGGTTTGCCAGATTTGACAACACTAAACTCAGAGCTAGAAAGGAAACTATTTGGGCTCCCCCTCAGGCCTCTTTGTACAAAATTAATTTTGATGGGTCTGTCTGGGGCGGGCAACAAGCTAGAGGGAGAATCATCCGAGATTATTGGGGGAGAATGGTGGCCGCTTATGTTGGTCCTCTCAATGAGCACTCGGTCAAATAGGCAGAGGGTATGGCCCTCTTATGGGGGCTGAATTTTTCTCTTAACTTGGGATGTACTAGCACTGAAATTGAAGGGGACTCCAAGATTATTGTTGAGGTTGTTAGTGGAAAATCCTAGGCTGGTTGGAGAGTTGACCCTATCCTATCTGATATAAAAGGTCTAATGGGTCAATTTAGTAAGACCATAATTAAACATATTTATAGGGAAGGGAATTCAATTTTTTTTTCTATGGTTGCTGTTGGGCTGCAGATGGATGGATTATGATGCTGGCGGGCTATTACTCAGCTACCCAAGAATACTTAGGACCTGCTTATGCAGCAAATGAGAGGTGACAACAAAAAAATTCAGAATGTTTAAAAATCATAGATTGGTTTGGGCGCTAAATGGTGGACCTAAGGGCTCTATTCATTTCAACTTTGGTGCGAATTGCAATTGAAAACGCCATGTGGCCTCTACTGGTGGGTTCTTTAGTTCTTTTGGGAGGTTGGTGTGGCTTGCTGGCATCATGATTCCCTTAAATTACAATTATGTTTTTAAGTGGCATTTGAGGTAAGTGTGATTTACGGAGGATAATAAAATATTTGGTGTAGATTTAATTGATGGTGATTATGGTTTACAGCGCCACTCCCATGTGTTAACCCCAATGGCATCTCTGGTCATGTTTTTGAGGCAAATTACAATTATTATCGCAGTTATGGCTCATGAAGTGACAATAGTTTAGGGCTAAGATATGTTTTCAACTCTACCATTTCACGCAACTACCCTACCCTGAATGTGTTCTCTGGCTTGTTTGGTTGGTGTGTCTTGGAGGGTTTTTGCTTTAGCTAGCTTTTGAACAAAGCTTTATTCTAAGTGTAGGTTGTGTTTAAGTGCTCTATGAATATGGGTGGTGATCGAAACTAAATTGAACCTGATAAGGTTGAGGAGGAGTTTTTTTTAGACCCTATGGTTATGTACTTCTGCAAAGAGGGAGGGATTTTTCTCTTCATAACGTTCCTAACTAGACATGATGAAATGATCTCTCGGTAGATTGCCAAAACCTGCAATGAGAGAAGGGTCACCATAAGCGAAATCACGTTCGATATCAATGAGGAGGTCATAGGTTTAGCCACTGGAATGCCTACTATGGGTCAAAAATGGAAGAAAACCACAAAAACGCAGGCTAAAATGGAGTTTGATCAGTTTTTTGCTAAGGATGACAAGCCGGTGTCCAAAAATGGTGGATACAACACTGCAGATCTGCCTGAATTCTGGTCGAAGATGTGCAAGCTGGTCATGAAGTACTTCACCCTGGAGGGCCATTTTGGTACGTTTTATAATTACCACCTCCCTTTTTTAAACCATCTTAGGCACAAGTTTTTTATCTCCTTGTCATTTTATCCCTTACACTCTTCGGAGTCGACTATGGCTGTTGTGAATGAGTGGTTATCTCTGGGAAAGAAACCAATTTACCGCTACCAGGGGTTTATTTTTAGAATCTACCATTTTTACCGCGCCCTCTGCCCTCCTCCCATCATGGAAATCACCCAAGCTGCCCATAAGAATATTTTTCCCTCGGTCTCCCTTAACCAGGGCCTCCCTACGCCCTTTGGTTCTATTGGAGGCTCCACCCCTGCTACCAGTCACAAATCCTCTGAAACCCACCCTACTCCTGGCTCTCGGGCTGGTTCCAAACATGACCTAACCCATGAGGATTCCCCCTAGCCTTCTAAAAAATGCAAAAAAATTTACATTAACATGGTATGCCCTTAGAGTACTGACCCCCAGCCTACCAATGCCCGTCGGTCCTCTCGGCTTGCCAAGGAGAAGGGGAAAAGAGCTATGAAGGAATTATTTGATAAGGAGGATGTCCCGGTGAGATCTCCTAGCCAAGAAGAGAATTAGAACAATTATGACCATGAGGAGGGAAGGGATGCTACCCACAATATTGTGGTTGAAGAGGGCAAGGAAGATAAGGCCCCTGTTACTATGGCCGAGAACCCTAAAGGTGCAGCAGGAAATGGCCTGGTTTGGAAAATCAAATACCAGATTGATAATCTGGAAAAAACGGTGATGGTTATTTCTTTCCTTCAATACCTATAATTGTTATAACTGATAGAGAAAGTCTATAAGAACATCTTTGCCAATGTATTAATACATCTATGTGATGCTAACTATTTGCATCAAGTTTTGTCTCTGTTTTCTTTCCATGGACAGTTCAACTCATCACAGCCTTATTCAGCGGAAAAGAAAAACACAAATGCATGTAGATTCACCTTAAAGTTGAAATACAGAGTCTTCGTCTAACTAAATTTTTGAACTAAAATCTCTAAATCGTCGCATGATCATTTTTATACCTACAGATGCCAAGTAGTAACAATACAGAAAGCAAATCTTGTGATCTTAGACTTATGATTGAACACCCTAACATTGTGCATGAAGCTTACCCGATCAAACGCTGAAGCTTGACATATAGTGTCTCGAAATTAGTATTGCTATCGTCTGTTACCTGTAAAATTAAAATGAAATGCTTTCAGACTTTTAGAAAGAATTAAGCATACGTACTCAAAGACTTTGTTGGGAAAATACCTTGGCGTGTATGGTATGGAAGACTTTTTCACTATTCACAGACGAAGCAGCACTCACAACTTCAACTCTACATTCTTCCAGCGCCATGAGAACATCGGACAAGGCAATCTGATTCTTGATCGAGTTCATATAGACCAGAAATGCAGCTGAACCAAATGACTTTATTTTAACTGATGGAAAACCCTCATCTGATTCTTTGAATTCTAGAGGCTTCGATATTTCAACGCCATTAGAGAAAACTGCATCAACCTTGTTCTTGTCTCTTTCTTTCGTTAGATCTTTGATCTGTTGCTGCAGATAACGAACGTAATTAAACGCTTCCGCCAGTTGCTCTGTTAGAGAACGCTTTCCCTGCACAATATCGTTTCAGATTCATTTCACACAAAACAAAACCCACCAAATCAAACAATTTCAGCTCTGAAATGAAATAAAATCATACCCGAATACTTTCTGCCGGAAGTAGTGACCTCAGCTCTGAGTAGAGGAAATTCATGTCCTGCCGCCGCTGCCTTTCAATCATTTTGTGAATAATCTGTTTGGTGGGTGGTGTGCCTGCCAGTGCCTTCTTCCCAACATTACTTGACCTAGGGTTACTAAAGCCATCTTCTGAAGATTTCCCAAAGTGGATATCCAGAGCGTTTTGGTACGCTTTCTCTTGTTGAGATGGGAAGGAACTGAAATTGAGTAACTCAAATTGCTTGTTTGGGTAAAAGCTCATGGTATAGGGAAAATTATTGATTAGGGTAGCTGGGTTTTAAAACCAGGCTGGAAATGAGATTCGCTGAAAAAAAGATAAAGGATTAGGCACTTGACCTGGCATGATCTGCGATCGACTTTAAAAAGAATAAAAGATTAGGGTTCGTCGATTCTCATCAGAGATATTTTAGTAGGGTAATCAAACTGGGGATTGCGAAATCTGTACCAACTGATAGTTTCAACTACTCAGTGGGTCCAGATCTTCAAAACTAATTAGAAAACAAGATCTGAATCAAATTAGATCTTTGTCGACTGCTCAAAAATAGGGCAAAAGAGTTCAATAATTCAGTATGTCAGAGCTCCATGTCTAATACCTAACTTCTTCAAAGATAAATAGTGTCCCGTGAAATAAGAAATGTTTCCTCTATGGCTATTACACTGCATAAATGAGGGCTGTAAATGGATTGATTAGTCAAATGTCTGTGTTTAAAAAGTCTCTTACGATTACACAGGATTTCCAACATCGAATCTTATCTTTTGGCATTTCCTCTTTTTATTTTATGTAATGTTCTTTGCGTTTCTAATTAAGAAGGAAAAACACCTCACCGTGACAGTCATTCCCGACCAGAACAGTAAGTCAATGGTCTCAATGCCAGCATTTTAAATGCTTGTTTTTCACGTTGGAAAATTGTTGATTTTTTATATTATGCCAGCACATTTGCTGCTCTGTTATTAATTTGTTTTGCTGGAATCATGATCTGAAATATTTCGTATTAAAAAATTGAAGACATAACGCCCACCCTGTTTCACAAATTGCTACCATGAAAGGCAATGGCATCTAGAAAATAATTTATAATTAATGGATGGCAATTTCTAAATGGCAGGATACCAATTTGGGCAATAGCATCTAGAAAAATTATTTATAATTAATGGATGGCAATTTCTGTTGCAGGAGACCAATTTGGCATATAGAGCTTTGCTCAAGTTAAGATTGCTATCTAAAGAACGAAACTAGAAGAATTGCTTTTACTAAGCCAATATGAGATTTCATATCATTTAAGATAACATAACATTAAAATTTAAAAAAATGAAGTTTATAACAATAAATCAGTTAATTAATATTAAATTTAGTCTAAATATTGGTCAGAACTGAAGTTATAGATTAGTAGAAGTTTTTTGTGTTTATAGTATTTATAAAATAGTTTTTACAAGTAAAGAAATATAGAATATAGCTAAAGTATATATTTTAAGAGGTACATATAATTAAAATCTGTAAGAGATATTTTTAAGAGAGGGCACATACAAAAATATAGAAAACAAATCAAAATTAATATAAAATTAAATCTTTTAAATGCAAACATGTTCATGTTGTTGCTTTGTTTATTGCTGACTTTTTTGTTTTTCTTTCACAAATGTAGTAAGCTCTTATATTGTTGTCATTGTTAGGTTAGGACTCTTGATATAATTATTTCTTTTTTCACAAGCTCAATCAATATATGGATAATTAAAAAAAAATTAAATTTATCAATATATAGATAATTGAGTTCTCTAAAAAGTTGGGGTTGACATTTAGAACTATTAGATTTGTTTTTCATTGATCATTAGTCATAGAAAAAATTGTACACATATAGAATCCTAAGGCTTACAGATCATGGAAGACATATACATCTCTAAAGTTTATCACATGGAAACAAAAGAAACATTGTTTATACTCCACATGTAAATGACATCTTAATACTTATTAAGACTATAAACTGTTACCTACATGTTTCTTATAATGCATAAAATGATCTGAAATCTTGATTTACATTGTGATTCTTAATTAATATATATTACATATAATTAACCCCAAAAAATAAATATCAATTGCAATACACAACTAGAATACTTAGCATAGATGACAAAGAATGCATATTGCAAAGCATGAAAAGTGAACTTCTGCAAAGGATAATAAAAACCATTCAAAGATTTAGATATGAAACCAACACTCAAGTAAAGCTTCACATAACAAGGACCTTCAAGTTTACTTAGTAATTAACTGAATGTGTATTCAATGAAATATAAAAATTGCTTCGAGTGATTCTCAAAAATTGGTAGGTGGTTGAATATTTCCCTCCAATTTAGTGCATATTATGATTGTCAAAAACTAGTATATGGTTGAAAGTTTCTCTTCAATTTAGTACCTTGGTGCAAGAGCACCTAGGGGTTAGAACCCTCAAATTTTGTTGTGAAAGACCTTCTTATGGTCTTGGTCTTAAATAGGGTTGTTTAGGGTTGATGTGATGTGGTTTTGATGGATTTGGGTTTTGTTATGTTCAATTTCGTCCAAGAGACCCTATAGATGAGTTGAAATGCCAAAATAGGGCCAAATGTGGAAATGACACCTAGAATGCTTGGATGGACTTAATTAGAGTGTTTTTAGGTCTATGACATGATTTTTAACATTGGGGAACCGATTCATTTGGTCGAGAACTCCAAAATGATGAAAATTGTAAAAGTTGTAAAATGTTGCTTGAGCAACATTTACAACTTTGATCAAACATTCCACAAAAAGGGATTGCAATGAGTGGGCAACAAGGGAGCGAGGGGGAGCGCCCAAATTCAACTTTGAATGTGGGCGGGAGAAATCGGGAGGAAGCAGAATCCTCTGAGCATAGCAAGCGGAATAATGGAAAGTACTTCGAGATTACAGGAT
>MU226225.1:2662323-2690939 GCA_018584345.1 Thuja plicata
CCATCAGCACTACAGTGTTCACCTTGAACTGAGTTCAACTGAAGAAAGGTAGTAACCAGACACCTTTTGAATTATGGTATGGCTATAAACCTAATGTTAATTATTTCAAAGTATTTGGAAGTAGATGCTACATCTTGAAGGAAGAAAGAAACGGAAAACTAGAAGCAAAAAGTGATGAAGGAATATTCCTAGGTTACTGATCTAAAAGAAAAGCATACAAATGTCTCAATCTTACTACTCATAAAGTCATAGAAAGTGTACATGTCCAGATTGATTAGTTTGTAGAAAAATAGGAAGAGAAGAGTAGTAAAGAGCCTAAAGACTACATGAACTTTGTGTATCACGAACTTCATACTATACCTATGACTCGAGCAATGGTGAATGGACAGTAGAACTGTCGACCACTAAATATACTAGTACAAACTGTGGAACCTGAGTTGCAAACTATGCAACCTAAGCTGCTGGTAGAAGAAACTGAGTCACAAGAAGAGGGAACCGAGTCACAGACAAAGGGACCCGAGTCACAGATAGAGGAACCCAAGTCACAAATAGTGGAACCCAAGCATCAGATAGAGGAACATGAAAGAATGTTTGAGAATGACAGACCTAGTGGATCAAGTCCAGAATCTAGACTGAAGGATCTAGTAATTTCAAAATATGTAAAAAGGCATCATGCACCTGAGCAGATAATTGGAGATCACACAGAAGGTGTAATGACAGGGAACAAACACAAAGGTACATGTTTACTAAGTGAATTTGAACCTAGAACTATTAAAGATGCATTGAATGATGAAAGTTGAATTGAGGCAATGAATGAAGAAATTGAGAAGATCGAGAAGAACACAACTTGGACTCTTGTGCCTAGGCCAAAGGACAAGAATGTGATAAGAACCAAGTGGGTTTATAGAAATAAGATGAATGAAAATGGTGAAGTTTTTAGAAACAAGGCCAGACTAGTTTGTAAAGGATATTCTTGTGAAGAGGATATTGACTATGGAGAAAAATTTTGTCCTATTGCAATACTTGAAGGATTTAGAATTATTCTGGCATATGTTGCACATAAATGATACAAAGTATATAAAATGGATGTGAAATCTACATTCCTAAATAGAATCCTAGAAGAAGAAGTCTACATTGAACAACTTGAAGGATTTGTTGATCCTAGTAGAAGGAATATGGTTTGCAAGCTTCACAAAGCATATGGACTGAAGAAAGCACCCAGAGCCTGGTATGAAAGACTACAAAGCTATCTAGTAAGTATTGCATTTCAGAGAACCAATGATAACAGTAGCCTGTACATCAAAGAAGGACCATAGAAGAAAATACTGTTAGCAGAAATACTTGTTGATGAAATATTATTCACTATTTATGATGACCTATGCAAAGCATTCTCTATAGCTATGAATAAATAATTTGAGATGTCTATGTTTGGTGAGATCAAATTCTTTGTTGGATTACAAATACATCAGATGAAGGATGGTATCTACATTACTCAATCAAAATATATCAAGAAGATACTTAATAAATTTGGCGTGGAAGATTCCAAACCTGTTGGAACACTCATGTGTACTAGACAGAAATTGTCTAAAGAGATGATTCAAAGGAGGTAGATCAAACCAACTACATATCCATGATTGGAAAATTGCAATATTTTGTTCACACCAGACCTGATATTGCATTGGCAATTGGTATTGTTACAATCTTTTCATCTAATCCCAGAGATAATCACCTAATGGCAATCAAAAGAATTCTAAGATATCTAAAGGGTACTGAAGACTATGGTTTATGGTATAAGAAAGGTGGAAATTTTGATTTAAAGGCATTCACTAATGTTGATTGGGCTGGAAGTGTCGATGACAGGAAAAGAACCAGTGGTGGAGCTTTCTTTCTTGGAAAGAGGTTAGTATCTTGGACTAGAAAGAAATGAAATTATATCTCTCAGTCTACAGCAAAGGTAGAATATGTTGCTGCAGTAGTGATTTGTTCAAACATCATATGGATCAAGTAGTTGTTGTCGGGAATGAAGGAAGAAGTAAAAGAACCAGTCATTATCTACTGTGACAACACCAGTGCCATTAAAATTTCAAATAATGTTGTAATGTACACAAAAAACCAAGCATATAGAAATAAAGTATCATTTTTTGAGGGAATTGGTACAGAATAAAGAAGTAAGGTTGGAATATGTGAATACCAAAGAACAATTTACAGACATATTCACCAAACCTTTACCTAAGGATGGATTCTTGTATCTTAGAGGAAAGCTAGGGGTGCTTCCCCTAACTGAAACTCACTAAAATATAGTTTAGTGATGCATCAACCCGAGCGACAGTGAAGATCTATCAGTTGATGCAAGTACATTAAAGCACATTACAGATGAATTCATACACTCGAGTCCACTACAATTACAAAGTGAAATAGTACTGACTATTGGTATTTGTGGAGATGGTGTGTTTGGCATCTATTGTCAAAGAGGGAGAGTTTTCTATAATAAATAAGAATAAGATAAAAGAGGAAGAGTTTTTCTATAATACAGAAGATAATACAGTAAGAGGGAGATTTTGATGTCCAAGGGAGTTTTTGGATGAGAATCAGAATAAAGCTAAAGACATTAATGAAATTTTTATGTTTCTCTACAATTCTTTCTATTATGACATGTTGTGTTTCTATCAATGCCAAAGAGGGAGATTGTTGAGGACAATTATTCAATTGTGTATTGTCATTGATGTTACACATATATTTACATCTATGTAAGTGATGTTACACAAATGTCTACATTTAGATTGAGCATAGTTGGTGAATAGAATGAGTTATTTAGCACTGACCGAGTTCAGTCAACCATTGAAGAAAGTTCAATGTTGACTGAGTCACTCGGGCATTTCATTCATGGTTGAGCATTAAGTGGCAGCCGACTAACAGTGATTTATATTCTATAATTAGTTTGTTATATGAGGCTGACTGAATTGTTTTTAATTAATTAGAAGTTTATTCAAAGCCGACTTGATAGGGCTCATCATATATATGAAAGGTCAATTTTGGATTGAATAGAAAGGATAAGAAAAAAAGAAGAAAAAGTGAAAAAGGAAGAAGTGTAGAATTTTGTGATATGAAGAGTGAAGGAAAAATTAGATAGGAGTTCGATAGAGTACAAGTCACTCAGAGCTACAATAGAACATCTGATCAGCAAGGATCCATTCATAATTAGAACAAATATCTAAATCAGCACAGATAGTTGCTTACACATAAGGTCAATTCATTGTTACTCTGTAACAATTGTAGCAGTCATCTAAAATCTCTTAACAGAGTAGACTTAACAATCCTTTTGTAAATCCTCTCACAAGGTAGAATTTCTATGTTGAAGTTTTAAATACCTCTAACAAGGCCACTCCTCATAGGGTGATTAAATCCTTTAACAAGGTCACACCTAACACTGTGTTATTGTAACCTTTAACAGGGTTGGCTCCTAATCGGGCTCACTTCAAAAGAGTGAAAAGCAGTAACTAGTTACATTGGTGGTTTTTCCCATATTGTGTTTCCATGTTAAATCTTGGTGTCACCTGTTTATATGTTATTTTTTTTATGCTTTATGTTTCTGCACTCAATCATTAAAGTATAATTGCATTAGATATTATAAATATTTCTTTGACACCTGAGTTACAAAAGAATATCTTAATTGACCGAGTAACAGTGTTAAAGTACTTAAGACATCTAAGGGATAGAGGATTTTTTTTGGAGTAATTGATTCACCCCTCCCCTCTTAGTTACTTATCTCATTTCCAACAAAGGTGGGATAGGAGGTTGGATTTGGATCCCTCCTAGGATCTTAGTGATTAGGAAAAACCCTAGGAAGTCTGAGTAGGACTTGAGGTGAACTAGAGCTTAGTTCAGTAGATGGACAATCTCCCTATCTTATTAGGATCAAATCCTAAAAGATTTGGGCTAGGAAGGTGGATGAGTGATCTTGATTCAGTAGGTGAGTCAAGAATGGTGACCAAAATAGAGTTGGAAAAGAAATTTGATGACCAAGAGGAGGAGAACAGACTCCTAAGAGAAAAATTAGCAGAGATGGAGAGTAAATTTCGTGAAGTCCAAGCCAAGATAGAAGAACTGAGTAAAAAATTCAAAGAGACATAAGGCAAAGAGAAATCATTGGCAGTAGAAGATAAAACTAGTAAATTTGAGGCCTCATTCCAATGGCCATAACCGTAAAAAATAACCATACAAATACACAATCTATAATAACATTTCCAACATTACCCCTATCGGAAGTATAGCATCCCCAAAGGTTATCCAGTGATATGTCTAGCGGTAAACCCATCGGTAGTATAGCATCATCGTCAAAAATTGGTGTAAAAAATGTGGCATCTCTGACGGTTGTCCAGTGACATTTCCAATAGTAAACCCATCATTAGTATAGTGTCGTGGTCAAAACCATGCATAAAAAATGTAGATTCCCCAACGGTTATCCCGTGTCATTTTTGACGATAATTCTATCATTAGTATGGCATCGTCGTAAAAAATGTAGATTTCCCAATGATTATCTAGTGACATATCCAACAATAAACACATCATTAGTATAGCATCACCACCGAAACCTGGCATAAAAAATGTAGATTTCCCAATGGTTCTTTAGTGACATTTCTGAAGGTAAGCCTATCAGTAGTATAGAATCATCGTCAAAAACATGTGTCAAAACTTTAGCATCACCGATGGTTATCGAACGTTATTTCCAATAGTAATCCCACTGGTAGTATAGCATCATCATCAAAATAGTTGCTAGGTGCATCAAAAAAATGACGGAGAGGCACACTAAAGACAACAAAGCTCAAGAGACCATAATAGTTGGTCTTCGTCTTTGGTCCATATTAATGACAAAGCAATTTACCTTTCATTATCTCATAAAATATGGAGATTTAAAATAATTTAATAGAATATTTTCATGATAACATATATTACTTAAGTTGACATTACACAAATTTATCAACTTCATGCACTTGTCAACTACAAGGACAGCGATAATGAAGCATCTCCTCCCTTGGCTTACATTACTTAAGCCACAGGTAGGGATGCTTATTTATCATTATCTCCACAGTCGACAAGTGTGGGAAATAGATAAACTCATGTAGCGTCAAACTAAAATAATATACATTATAGATTAAAATATTATCTATTAAATTCTTTCAAATCACCGCATTTGATGAGCTAACAAAAGGTAAAACATTTCCTCAATCGTATAGACCAAAGATGGAGACCAACTATTATGATCTCTTGAGATTTTCTATCTTTAGTCCTAGCTACTGGGTAGGACCTGGAAGACTTATACCTTTCGATCATCGAGAATAATCACTAACTTTCCTTTATGTACACTACACTATATCCAATATATTACTAAAGATGAAGAGAAGGCAAAAAATATGAATGGATAAATGGAATGAAAGATACCATAATATTATCTTTTTGTTTACCTTCTCATAATTGACCAAATAATTGATTCCTTGAGACCTCCAGTATTGATGAGATACATAAGTGTAATAGGTCTTGAAAGTTTCATGAACAAAAGACTACGAACAATTATTTTTTGTCCCTAGGACCCTAAAATATTGAGCTTCTCTTTGTTTCAATAATAGTTTAACATTCTCTACTTAACATGGCCAACCATGTGAAGGTGGAAGCTCATCTATCCCCTCCTAGGAGCATCTTATGACCCCTTACAACACTTTAAGACCTCTAAGATGTATTCTTAGGGGAGGTAAAGGGTCATAAGGGGTCATAAGGGGTCTTGGGACATAATAGATGAGAAACATAAATGTAGGCATCATGGTCACAATTCTTTGGAGACACAACATAATTGAGTGTTATACCCAGATGATGCAATGCAACCACTACTCCTCCAGTTCTAAGTTGACATTGTAGGGTCCAAAAACCATAGATAAGGATAGTTTTTGGATCCTATAGTGTCAAATTCAAATTGGAGGAGTAGTGGTTGCATTGCATCATCTAGGTATACCCCTTAATTATGTTGTGTCTCCAAGAATTGTGACCATAATCCCTAAATTTATGTTTCTCAGCTATTGTGAGATTAAAAGTGTTCTAAGGAACATTTCATGTCTATGTGGAACTGTGTAGGATCGATGTGGAACTGTGTAGGATCGTCACCAAGAAAAATGTGTTTTTTGGTACAAAATACTTAGCTGTCTCTAGGGAATTTTTCTTGAATGCATTATACCCCTAACGTACTTCATGAAAACATTTTGCATCAGGATTACAGGGAAATGTAAACCAAGATTCATATAGGGAAAGGTGTTGCTCTTGGAAAATGGTTGATGGTGATTGATGAAGAATATTTTAAAATGATGATTGATCCAATTTTGATTGGTACAACATTTTCAAATCTTCTTCATAGTCATCATCAGATGAACATTTTCAAATCTTCTTCTTCATAATCATCATCAAATGAACATTTTCAAATCTTCTTCATCATAATCATCATCTATCGAACTCAAAGCCCTACATTTTTTCTTGGTATCGATGAAGAAATGGTTCCCTTAAAGATACAAAAGATCCCAGGTACTTATTTGTTGTTGGAATGTTTTGTATCTTTAAGGCGAAATAATTATTCGTCGCTCACAATCAATTCTTCATCTTCTCTTTCCATGTATCAAGAAATGTTTAAAAATAAGTTGTTTGTAGCAAAAGAGTAGTATTTACAATAGCAAGGACAATGAGGTGTAAACAATAGTACAGTGGTAAAGAAAGATAGTGAGAAACACTATTAAGATGAGGAAGGTGCTAATTTTTAGTAGTCATGTATTTCCAAAAATAAGGATGAGAAGAAAGGAAAGTACCATGATGTCATGGAAAATAATAAAAATATAGTGCTTTCAAAAGAGGAAAAAGTGATGAACTATAACTGATTGAATGTTCGAAGTTGTTAAGTTGATGATCACCGAGCTACATAAAGTAAATGCAAGACATTAAATTAGTTAATGTATTGTATTGTCATTGATGTCAACTTGATACAATGTGATTGGTCATATACATAATGTCATAGAATTTAGGTAATTAAAGAGATAAAGTTTATGTTATCGGTAAACATGAAAAGCCAGTGTACAACGAGTGACAGTAAACACCGATGGATAATGCACATCGACGGACAATGCACACCGACGGAAAGAGAACCTCGAGTAGTCATAGTATAAACTAAGCACCACAACACTGAGCATAACTGAAGTGAACCTTGAGTAGAACTGGAGTGATGCCCAAGGACCACTGGATTCAATGACTGAGCAAAAAGAGAGTAGATCACTGCTCAAAACTAGAGCTAGGAAACGAAAAAATACTTAGCTGGAAGGAGCTATATTTAGAGTTAACTAATTGATTACTTTGTTTTCATCAACCAGTTCAACTGAAGATTTAAATCTATTTTTGTTCACAGTTGTCAACAAGAAATCTATGGGATAAAACTAAAGCTATGCTTTAAATATTAAAGCAATGCATGGCGAGATTTGCGGATCAAGAAAGCTATCTACGTCATCAACAAGAAAGTTAAGGAATGTAAACGATGAAATCATGTCTATATAAAGAGAAAATTAATTTATTATCAAAAAGAAGAATGCTGAGAATAATTCTAGTGAAGATAGAATTCTTCAAGCAGATATGATCATATAGGCTGAAGAATAGAGCCAATAATTCTGCAGACACCGAGCAATAGAGAAGCAAGAGCATTCACCGAGTAGAAAGAAGTAAAGAGGGGAGAAAAGGAATTGAAGATCATATTGATTAGAGATGTATTATGGACTTACAATAGATTTGAAAATCTGCAAGTTTAGTTGTATTAATGAACAAATCATTTAGTGTTTCAGTTTAACCATTGATTTAGAAAATCTCTTAACTGAGTGGGATTTAACAATCATTATTGTATTGAGATACTCAGGAGTATCAAAAGGTTTTTCTTGTTGAAATCATAGTGAATGCCCAAGGTCAAAAGACTAACCAATGGTTTTAAATCCTCTAATTAGGTCACACTTAACAGTGTGTCTGTAACCTTTAACAGGGTTGGCTCTTCACCAAGCTCGCTTAGGAAGTGTGAAAATTTTGGATTACCAGTCCCAAGTGGTTTTTCCCTTAATAAGGTTTCTACGTTAAAAATATATGTGTCAAATATGTCTATGGTTCATTGTTTTAATGTTTTTCTTTACATGTTACTAAAATAGGATTGATCGGTAAATACGAAGTTTATTTATTGATATTCAATAAAGGCTAAGAAAAGATAAATTGTTATTCAATAAAGCTTAAGAAAAGGACAAATAGTATATTCACTGAGAAGTATATATATGATAGATTAACACAAGGCATGCATCTTGTAGGAATGAAGATAACTAGAGGTTTTATATATGTGATATAAGTTTTGGTTCAATTATTGGATTAATTTTTGAGGCATTGATTTACCCTCCGTCCCCCCCCACCCCCCCCTCCTCTCAATTATTCTAACAATTGCTATCAGAGCTTGTGTGCTTGGAAGAGAGTTTAAAGACTCAAGATAAAGATCACAAGATGAGAAAAATGGATGTGCCTAAGTTGAACAAGGACAACTTTGAATCATGGAAAAGTAGGATAAGACTCCACCTATCAGCTATTGGAAATGATGTCACACAGTACTTAGATACTATTTTTTTTTTACCTAATGGACCTCTGATACTTGATCATTTGAGAGATAAAAATGAACACAATTCTATGATGATAGAACTTGCTTCCTCACTCTCTGATGCTGAATTTGAAGATGTCAAATCATGCACCAGTGCAAAGCAAATATGGTACAAACTCAAGCTAGTACATGGAGGAGATAAAAATGTGCTAAGAGCTAAGGATGAAAGCCTAAGAGGAAATTTTGATGACCTAAGAATGAAAGAAGGAGAAAACATCACTCAGTATAGTAGTATAATAAAAGAGGTTGTCAATGCTATCCGAGGAGTAGGAGGTGTACTTGAAGAAGAAACAGTGATGCCCTAACAAGAGAAAAGATGAAAGAAACAATGATAGATATTATGAAAATAAGTTTGATAGAAGTGATGACTAAGATTACAGAAGCAACTGACAATCTGACAGAAGAGATAACCGAGACTACAATGACAAAGGTAAGAAGGCTTGTTACCTGGTTGAGAACAAAGTTGAGAATACTGACACCAAATTTGATAAAGGTGTTGAGGTAGTATTTGTTGCTATGAAAGATAATTCAGACAAAGAAGAAATGTATGTTGAAACTGCACTCATATCTAAGATTAGTAAAAATGACGTCTAGATTATTGATAGTGGTTGTGCTCACCACATGACTGGAGATAAGGAAAATTTTGAAACTTTTAAATATTATAATGGGGGATTAGTAGGAATGGGTAATGACTCACCTTGTCTAGTTGAAGGTAAAGGAACCATCATGTTGAATAATCTGATCAGATTTGAAAATGCATATTGGGTGAAAGGACTTAACTATAATCTATTGAGTGTTTCACAAATGAATAATATAGGTCACTGAGTTGCATTTGAGAACAAAAAGGAAAATATCTATAATGAAACAAGAAGTTTGATCGGTACTAGTGAAAAAATAATAAGTAACCAATTCTATCTTGATAATATTGAGACCACTTGTTAATTGGCTAGAAATGAAGACATATGGTTGTGACATAAAAGGTTATTTCATGTGAATTTTGACAACATGGTTAGGATAAGAAAGAAAAGAAAAGTAAGAGGCTTACCGATCATGTCAAAGCCTGACCATGTCATGTGTAAGAATTGTCAAAAAGGTAAAATGACAAAGTCTAGTCTCAAGAGAAAAACTTGCACATCTAATTTTATTCTAGAGATAGTCCATATTGACTTATGTGGACCAATAAGAACAAAGAGATATTATGGTGATAGATACTTCATTTTATTTATTGATGATTATTCTAGAATGATGACTGTTATATTCTTAAAAGAGAAATCGAAAGCATTTAAGATGTTTAAATGGTATAAAGTTATAGTTGAAAATTAAAGTGGAAAAGAACTGAAATTCTTAAGATCGGATAGAGGAGGAGAATTTAATTCTGATGAATTCACTACCTTTTGTAATGAGAATGGAATTACAAGACATGTTTTTTCACCTAGAACACCACAGAAAAATGGGATTACTAAAAGAAGGAATAGATCAATCGTTGATTGTGCTAGAACATTGATGATTGAGAGAGGAATCACACAAACATTCTGGAGAGAACCTTTTAGTACTATTGTCTATACATTAACCGAGTTCAATTGAAGAAAGACACCAATAAGACACCTTATGAGCTATGGTATGGATACACACCAAATGTAAGTTACTTTAGAATTTTTGGAAGTCAATGTTTTATTTTGAAAGATGATAGAAATGGAAAGCTTGAATCCAAAAGTGATGAAGGAATATTTCTTAGGTATTCTACCAAAAGCAAGGCTTATAAATGCCTTAAAAAATCCTCTAACAAAATCATTGAAAGTGCAAATGTCAAAATGGATGAATTTGTTGAGAAAATGATGAGGAAAGTAGAAAGGAACTGGAAGACTACAACATATTTATCTACAGTGAAGAACCTGACACTCTGCCCGAGCAATAGTGTATCGCTACTGAATGACAGAACAATGCAACCAAGCAACAAGATGCACACATCAAAAATCAGGAAATTTCTCACAATGATGAACCGAGCAATGAAGATTAAAATGAAGGTCAAGATGATGATCAGAATGATGAACAAAGATCTAAACCGGTACTTGCTAGGTATGTCAGAAGACACCATCTATAAGACCAGATCATAGGAGACAAAAAGGCTAGAATGAGAACAAGAAGTAAGTCACTGAACACTAGATGTTTGATTTGTGATTTTGAGCCTAAATCTGTCCATACTGCACTTGAGAATCAAGAATGGGTTAGTGAAATGAAAGAAGAGATTGCAAAGATTGAGAAGAACAAAACATGGACATTAGTACCTATACTGAGTGACAAAAATGTCATTGGTACCAAATGGATATTCAAAAAAAAAGCGAATAAGAATGGAGAAGTCACAAGGAACAAAGAAAGATTAGTATGGAAAGGGTATGCACAAGAAGAAGGTATTGACTATGGAGAAAACTTTGCAACCATTGCTATACTAGAAGGAGTAAGAATTATACTTGCTTATTTTGCCTTTATAAGATTCAAGGTATACCAAATGGATGTCAAATCTGCATTTCTAAATGGAATACTAGAAGAAGAAGTATACATTGAACAACCTAAAGGGTTTGTTGATCCTAACAAGAGTAACATGGTTTGTAGACTACACAAAGTGTTGTATGGATTGAAACAAGCACTAAGAGCATGGTATGAAATACTTCACTCTTATCTCATAAGTACTGGATTTGTAAAAACAAGTGATAATAGTAATTTGTATTTAAAAGAAGATGTTGATAATAACATTCTGATTGCTGAGATATTTGTTGATGATATCATATCTGGAGGTAATGATATGTGATGCAAATCATTTGTTGATGCAATGAGCAAAGAGTTTGAGATGTCAATGTTTAGAGAGATCAAAAAATTTCTTGGTTTACAGATTCTACAATAGGAGGAAGGAATCTACATCACACAATCCAAATACATCAAAGAAGTTCTAAAGATATTCAAAATGGAGGACTCCGAACCAATTGGAACACTTATGGAAACTGGATGCAAATTAACAAAGGAACACAACTCAACTGAGGTAAATTAGACCTTATATAGATCTATGATTGGAAAACTAATGTATGTTGTACATACTAGACCAGATAAAGCACATGTAGTTGGAATAGTTTCAAGATTCTCTGCTAATCCCAAGGAATCACACATAACTGTTGCTAAAAGAACTCAGAGATATCTGAAGAATACATAAGACTATGGTCTATGATATAATAAAGAAGGTAGATTTGAGCTACAACTCTATACATAAGTTGATTGGGCTGGAAACATAGATGATAGAAAGAGCACAATAGGAGGAGCATTCTTTATGGGTGATAGACTTGTCACATGGATAAGTCAAAAGAAAGGATGCATATCACAATCCACTATAGAAGTAGATTATGTGGATGTTAATGTAAATTTCTCTAACATTGCATGGATCAAACAATTGTTGAAAGGTATGAATATGGAAATCCTTGATCTAGTAATTATCTATTATGATAATACAAGTGTTATCAACATCTCAAAGAATCTTGTCATGCATTCTAAGACAAAGCACATTTCTATTAAGTATCATTACTTGAGGGAACAAGTACAAGAGAAAGAGGTGATACTAGAATATGTACAATCCAAAGAACAATTAGCAAACATATTCACAAAGCCATTTCCAAAAGATACATTTGAGTACCTGAGGAAGAGACTACGAGTCCAACCCTTGTCTACTAGTCACTAAGTTGAATTGCAGGCTGAATCAGCCTACACATTATCAGAAGATCATTCATGCTGATGCAAGCAAAGAGATATGGACTGCAATGACATATCAATACAAGAAGGTACTTATCTAAAGCGAACACCATAGATATTGTTGGCTACTACAGAGTTGTATTGCTGATGGGAAGAGAAATTTATGATATTATTTTGATTGGAAATGTTGTCAAAGAGAGAGAGATATCCAATAAATGAAATATCATATCTCATATCAGGGAGAGAGATTAAAATAAATATCCATCAAAGAGAAGAAATTATCAAAGGGAGAGAAAGCTTCCAAGGAGAGAGATATTAAATGAAGTAACCATCCATCAAAGGGAGACTATTGGAGAAAAGATTCTACAAAAAAGGGAGAGACAAAAATTAAAATTTGCTACATCTATCCAGTGAAGAGAATGAAGAAAGAAAGTACTCTGCAAGAATCAAATCTAAGCTATAAGAGCTTACCGAGAGTCAAATATTTTAATTGGTTATAGAACAATAAGTTTGGTATGATATGGAATGCTTTACATTATATATTTCATATTGTTTTGATAAGTATATTTCCATCGATTCCAAACGGAGAGACTGGAGAACAATAACTGATTAAATGTTTGAAGTTGTTAAGTTGATGATCACCGAGCTGCAGAAAGTAAATGTAAAACATCAAATCAATTAATATATTGTATTTTCATTGATTTCAACTTGATACAATCTAATTATTCATATACATAATTTCATATACTTGAGGTAATCAAAGAGATAAATTTTATGTTATCGGTAAACAAGAAAAGCTAGTGTACACCGAGTGATAGTAAATACAGACCCATAGTGCACACCGACAGACAGAGAACCCCAAGTAGTCACAGTGTAAACCGAGCACCGCAACTTTGAGCATAACTAAAGTGAACACCAAGCAAAACTGAAGTGATTCCCAAGGACAACAGGAGTCAATGACCGAGAAAACTAAGAGTTGATCACTGATCAGAACTGGAGTTAGGAAATGACAAAATACTTAACTGGCAGAAGCTATAATTAGAGTTAACTAATTGATTACTTTATTTTTGTCGACCAATTGAACTGAATATTTATTGCTAATTTTATTCATAGTTGTCAAGGAGAAATCTATGAGATAAAACTAAAGATATGCTTTAAAGATTAAAGCAATGAATGGCGATGTTTGCGGATCAAGAAAGCTATCTACATCAAGAACAAGAAAGTCAAGGAATGTAAATGATGAAATCATGTCTATATAAAGAGACAAGTAATTCATTATCAAAAAGAGGAATTCTGAGAATAATTCTAGTGAAGATAGAAGTCTTCATGCAGATCTGATCATACAGGCTAAAGAATAGAGCAAATAATTCTGTAGATACCGAGCAAAAGAGAAGCAAAAACATTCACCGATCAGAAAGAAGTAAAGAGGGGAGAAAAGGAATTGAAGAGAATATTGATCATATAGGTATTATGGACTTACAATAGATCTAAAAATTTGCATGTTTAGTTGTATTAATGAACAGATCATTTACTATTTCAGTTTAACCATTGATTCAGAAAATCTCTTAATCGAGTGGGATTTAACAGTCCTTATTGTATTAAGACACTCAAGAGTATAAAAAGGTTTTATTGTTGAAAACATAGTGAATTCCAAAGGTCAAAAGACTAACCAATGGTTTTAAATCCTCTAAAAAGATCACACTTAATATTGTTTTTGTAACCATTAACAGGGTTGGCTCTTCATCGAGCTCACTTCAGAAGAGTGAAAATTTTGGGTTACCGGTCCCAAGTATTTTTTTCCCTTAACATGGTTTCCACATTAAAATTACATGTGTCAAATGTGTATATGGTTCATTGCTTTAATTTTTTTCTTTACACATTACTAAAACATGATTGATCGGTAAACACTAAGTTTATTTACTGATATTTGGTAAAGGCTAAGAAAAGATAAACTGTTATTCGGTAAAGCTTAAGAAAAGGATAAATAGTATATTCACCGAGAAGTATATATATGTTAGATTAATACAATGCATAAAAATTGTAGGAATGAAGAGAACTAGAGGTTTTATATATGTGAGATAATTTTTGGTTGGATTATTGGATTAATTTTTGGATTATTGGATTAATTCTATACCAATTCTATGAAGTAAGAGAAAAATTGGGAATATATTCCCGTCATATTTAAATCCAAATATCATGAATTATATCCAAAATGTGAGCAGTAATCAAGAGTGTATGTCATGAGAGTAACATTCAATGCCACCCCATAGAGAGCATGGTCATGATAATGTTGCTAAAATAAATCAATGTGACAGTCCAAAGGTAGTAGGGAAAAAAAAAAATTAGAAGAAGAGGTAGTTTAGAAGTCAAGGGGTTTTCCTGAGACAATGTGTGTGATGAATTGAAAATAGTTAAAGGAAAACATGGAGGTCATCATGCATTTTTTCCAACAAAATATATAATTTGTGAAATGAAAGATAACTTCAACTTTGATACATTAAAATGGTATTAGAGCTAGTGTTCTTTCCATCTTATTTGTTTGAAGTTCAACATGTTCCAACATTTTAGTCTTATATAACATAGTGATAAAAGAACCATAGTGATAAAGAGAATTTTTTTAGAGCTCAAGGATCCTCATCAATCTATATGTGAAATCAATAAATGCATAATCCTCTTTCATAGTGTATCAAATCATATTGGTGAACAAAAATAAATCAGTACTTTATCTTTTTATGTAATTATTTTGTTCAATGTGTATGTTTAGGTATCATTATTCATTATTGAAGATCTTAAGTTGATATCATAAGTATTGCAACATGTGGGATAAAATAGGTTCCATAAAGCGTTGAGCCTAGTATGTTGTTATTGGAACATTGTTAATTATGACAATGTGTACAATCCTTGCATCAAGCATGTCATTATAGTCCTATCAAGGAGACACATATCATTCATAATAGCGAATCATCATGATTCACTTTTAAAAACATGTATTTCCTCAATGGGACTATGATGATATGGGTGATGCGGTCACCCTATCATGGTTAACAAGGTTCTCATATGATCAAAATTATCATACAAATGACAAACAAAGGACAATCACAGTGAAATGAGATGAAGGGAAATGCTAATTTTGGAATCATAAGCATGTTGTCAAATGATAGAGATGGAGCAGTCAGGGACACCAGGAGGCAACTAGAGGATAATTGTTGCTACAGGACAACATACTGTTGTAGGATTATGATATTTAACTACAATTAAGATGTCAATCAAGACAATCACAAACATCGTTGTAATGATATCAAACAATGATCAAGTGCATGGATCTAAAAGAAAAACCATCCACAAGTAGTAAACATCAAAGGTGCATGATAGACATTGTCAAAACAACAAGAGAACACAATGAGAAAATTTTTCCAAGAAAAGGGTATAAATGATCAAAGAACAATATTTTCCTTATAATAATTTGATTAATATGCAAGTACAATCAAATACATGAAAGAGACAAGGATACCACATTAAAATAAATAGTGCATAAGAAAAGGTGTGAGGATGAAGTACACGGTGCCTTTCAGTTAAAAGATCAAAACATTGTCAACAATGTCAAACAAGATAATGACATGCTCATGAGCACTAAAATGGTGACTAAAATGTTCAAAACTATTTTAATGTATCCAAACAATGAAGTAAATTGCACCATAGATATGACGGTGTCAAATTCTTAAAACATGTTCATGAAGATACAAACAATACTATTTAAAGTGGAGAAATTCTTAGAGGTTAGTGTAAAAAAGAGAGAAATATGCATTATGCAAGTTGCAATGAGATTAGTGAGAGATAATGATAATGCAATCATCAATGATAAAGAAATTATAGAGCATGATAGAGAACATTAGAGCTAGATCTATGAAGCTTGGTGAAAATAAAGGCCATAAAATGTTAAGATGATTTTGTAGCATAGTGCGACAAGTGTCATAAACAATCATCTTCAAACATGAAAGAGAAATTATCTTGAGAACATGGACATGGCATGAGTGTGATTTCAAAGAAATATTATGCATAGTGACTTTAATGCATGGACACAAGAACAAAATACCATGACAATTAAGTCAAAGGGAACTAATGAAGTACAATGGTAGTGATCCATGGATATGTAAAGGATAATATATACTTATTCTATAATAAAAAGGGCTACAGAGCAACGAAGTTCCTACCAAAGAGTGCTAAGGACAGTTTTGTTTTTATTTTTTTATGGCTATTGGTAATCTCTAGATTGAAATAGGTTAGAAAAAAAATCATGAAAATCTTGGTCAATAGGTTGAGATCTTTGTTGAAAAGATAGCCATGAATGTACATATTGACGCTAATCATGAACACAAAGAAAAATAGAATTCAGAACATTAACCTAAAACTAAAATCTCAATAAGCTCTCATTTATAATACATATATGCATGGTCAATCTCAACAACAAAATGAAATAGTTATTAAAATCAATACTCTTTTGTTCACAAGGATGATATCATAGTATTACCATAGCAGAAAAATAGTTTTCTCGATCGCTCAAAAGATAGATGAAGGGCTAAACTTGAAAAGATTTTAGACTAACAATATGGATCACATTATTAAGGTAAAAATTAAAAATGGCTATAGAAGACGGCATCCATGAAAGCAGCCAAGGAACAATAATTTTGATTTGAATAGACAACTCAACAACCTCTAGAATTAAAATACAACTAAAGGGAATATAAAGGTAACTCTATTTTTGAAATCAAAGACAATAGGTTTTCAATTATCAACTAGCTTCTTTATGCATTTATTGTATCCAAAAAAAGTAAGTTGAGACTACAACAAGGAGAAACAAATTTATGCTCCCTGTAATGATGATATCATGATTAAAATTGAATTCAAGGCAAGGCTTTAATTATTGTAGGGGATGGCACAATTTGATCAGACTGTAAATATTGAAGAAATTGAATTTTATATAATATCAAAGAATAAATTGGAAGATAAGAAAGAGAGGATGCATAATAGTCATCATTTTACTTTACTAATGATTTTAGGTTCCTTCCATTAGTGAAAATGGAAAACACTATCGGAAAGTGGTTTTTGTATACATGTAAAGAAAATCATGAAGGTAAACAAAGCCATTTTGGTAAATCAAACAACAGCTAAATATTCTTTATGCTTAGGAATGAATATTGTATTAATTTTTCTATCTTTGAAATCTTGTAATAAATTCCATCTACGTTGGTCCTCAAAGATACTTGACTGATAATGCAACCCAAATATAATTAAGAAACACAACATGATAAATAATATCTTTGAGGATGTTAAATAAGACCTGAATATCAACAATAAGCTTATGGTAATTAATCATAATTGGTATTCCTGTAAAATGGGATAAAGTATGATAACTAATCAACACGCAAGAAAATATGAAAAAATCAATAATAAGATAGACTCTACTTTGAATAACTTGATGAATCATAGATTATAAAAATTTTAAGCTAAAATAACAGAAACCCAAAGATTAGAATGGCATGGGATCATAGAAGTATTCAAAAGATTAAGTATATTTGGATGGCGGGGATGACTCTAAATTTAAATCTCCCTATGCAATTTTTCTCTACATGTGACTCAGAATAGAACTTTGAAAGCCACAACATATTTTCTTTGTTTAGGAAAGTGAAAATGATTGGTGATTCATACATGTCATCTGGAAATCGCACTTAAATCATGCCATTAATTAAATTTTAATATTATGTTCTTCTTTTGGAAACATTATTTCAGTTGTTAATTCCACTTAACAAGAATTGTATCTGTAATTATCTTTCTTGATCCAAGAAATAATTTTTTTAAATATAGTACACTAAAAAAATATAGGAAAACTTTATAGGAGACAGTCCTCTCTTCCATGTACACTTGATTGACATCTTCATGTTACTCTGTGAATTGTCTATTATGCAGAAATTCATGAGAATCTACTTTGATTTCAACATAAAGAAAGGATCACAAAGTTATCAAAATTTGATAATTGATTACATTTTATTAAAACTGTAGATTTTAAAGCGACTCTTAAAACTATCATATTAATTCACAAGTAGGAACTGATTCGATGTATAAATTGATGGATCATTTTTATGTGTTTTCTAATACTACTGTCAAAATTCTAGGAGGAATATTTTGTTTTAATATATTTAAATTTTTAATTATTTGGGAAATTTAAGCTTAAAAAGATACTGGAGAGAAGGATATTGTAGCTTTCAATAAAGACAACAAAAGTCTGGAATATTAAATGTGGTCAAAAAGGTCATGATGAAAATGACTTACCTAAATTGAGATAAGCAGAAATAGATGAAATGGAGAGAAGTAAGTAACCTTTGACAGTTATTAGATCTACAAAATAAAAGTAATTGGAAATATTGTTGAACAAGATATAATGAAAGATGCTATGAATAATAGAAATGAGAAAAATATCAAGTGTGATGGAGGAAAGAAATGGTTCCATCAAAAGAAGCTAGAGGAAGACCAATTCAAAAAATAATTGAAGCAAAGAAGATAAAATACCAAATTTTGTACAACAATTGGTATCTGTATTTCCCATTTATGTGTTGTTTATTAAAATTTGAAAGCTTGTTGCAATAATACATGCTATTTTGGGATGAGGCTGGCATGATCAAGTCAAAAAAATACATGATAACGAGCATAAAACTCTACCAGTAAAAATAGTATTTGTCAGTGCCAAATGGATGTTTTCAATATAAGAGATAGTGATTGCAGATGAGTAATCTTATTCAACTAGTGAAGAAGATTTGGAAGGGATTTATATCAATTGACGAGGAGTTTTTTACATATTTATCATTTTCCCAAGGGTAGGTATTACTCTGTTGGAAAAGTGTTGAATGCTATAAACTTTAGTCGACTTTAGTGAAACTGAGATAGTATTTGAAACTAAAAGGTTGTTGATTGTGACCTCTGAAAAATATAATGTTGGAAAGTGATTCATTTTGGAGTGTTATGGGACACTTGAAGGTTTTCATTTATGACAACACATCCGGTATGGATGATCTCTTGGAGTTGTTTACAGTTTTGGAGAAATTGATTGCAAAATGACCAAGTACAGTAATTAGAAATATAGAGTGTAGCATTACAGTTTTGGAAAATGAAGGTAGTATATGGAGAATAGAGGCATGAGAGCTTAGTAAAATATAGTATGGGGTGTGTTTTACCTTCAGTTAAGGTCTCTTGAGTTTCGATGTTGATCGCAATGAGATACAGATAGTTGATGACATGCGGAGACAAAGTAACAATGATATAGGACAGATGAACAGTCACGATGATTGAGGGAGTATGACATGGAATCCAAATGTGCTAAGTTGGATTGGTATTGTGGATAACCAATACTTTGGTAGTATAAGGTCATATACTTTGTATTTACTCTTTTCATAAGTATTAATTCTATTTTGTAATGTATTTGAGAGTCGACTGGGTAATGTAATAAGATATATATATATATATATGTATGTATGTATGTATATGATGAGATTTTTGTAAAGCGATGGATGGTATGGTATGATGAATGGATGGAATAGATGGATGCATTGAGAAGTCAGAAAGATGTTGATGCGAGCTACAACTGGAACTATCTAAGCATAGATGATGTTTGTATTGTTCACTACTGATAATTGATTGTAACAAAACTATATTTCAGATTGTATGAGCAATGTGCTCAGTATAACTTTAACTGGGTTTTGTATTCCTCTAACAAGGATATGTGCTAATGTAATATTTAGATCCTAATAGGACTAGGTGTCCTAACAAGGACATGATACTTTTAGTACATATTTGTGGGTACCATCCCCACCAAGGTTTTCCCTTGGCCAGGGTTTCCTCGACAACATTTCATTGTGTTATGAGTTATGTTTTGTGTGCTTATGTTCTTTTCATTTCAGTAATTATATGGTTAAGTTGGAAATTATTAAGTTCATATTTAAAGTGTTGAATTATAATTCACCTCCCCCCTCTAAGTATTACTTAATCCTAAAAATTGGTATCAGAGCTTTTGGACCTTGGAGAAAAAGTTTAATAGCTTAAGGGAGATCGAGATGGATTCTGAAAGTTTGGAGGAAAACTTTGAAGAAACACTTAAAGATATTGACAAAGATAAAGCAGAGAATGGTGACTTGAAATTAAATTTGAGAAGAGCAGAGGGATTCATTAAGAAACTTAAAGAATGGCTTGAAATTTCCAGAAGTCAGAGACAAGATCTTATGGTTAAGATAAAAGAGGATTCCAAAAATGATACTTTAGATGAGATAAAATAGCTTGAACAAGTGAAAGATACTTTGAAGCTTAATCATGAAACTACTTCACTACAAATGGCTAAAGAGATTCAACGGGAAAAGGATGATAAAGCAAATGAAGAAACCTTAAAGGATGCTAATATTTAGATGGGACAAATGAACACTGAACTTGATAACTGCACGAACAAGTATCTGGAACTAGAGAAATATAATCAGATCATAAAAGGAGAACTTGTTGAGGCAAAAAAAACACATTAAGAGACTTCACATGAGCAATGACTTGATTGATGAAAATAGAGATAGACAGAAACCTAGAGGAGGAATGACTGGAGTTGGCTTCAATGAAGTTGAATGTTCAAATAATTGAGAAGAAAAATATGAAGCGAAGACCTGTGGAGAAAGACACACTCTTGAAGAGCATTAAGAACATATCAGACCTTTTAGAGGTAGATGTTTTATATATTACAAGGTTGGAAACATTAAGAGATACTACAGAGGTAAATCCCCTTTCAAACCCTTTAATGGTTATTATAACAATTGTCATACATATGGACATAAGAAATCAGAATGTAGGAAACCTGATAAATCAATATTCAAACAAGATTACATTAGGGAAGAGACAATAGCTAAGATCGCATGTTAAAAATTCAATAACCTTGGGCACATCATAAGGTATTGTAAGTTGTAGGTTAATTAGAATAGATCACGTCCTCTATGCTACAAATGTAATAATCTAGGACATATAGCAAATTTTTATAGGTACAATGGAATTGACAATAGAAGAGGAACACATCCTTTGGTTATAAAGAAGAATATTGGAGGTGTCATTCCAATTTGGACGTGGCATCCCTATTCTTAGCTTTGGGGCTAATGGTAGGAGAATCGAAGGAGGAGGTTCGCAATGTGGTGGAAGAGTGTGTGGATTTGCAATGGCTATTGGAAGTTGAAGATATCATTGACAGGGAAGTTTTGGGCCATGGTTTGGAGATGGGTACAGAGCCATGGTGGCTTATTGGTGGTCGGGAGCACTCGGTATAGCCATTGGTGGTTTGGTCTGCTGCAAACCCGCAGGGTGTCCACTTACCAAGGGTCAAAAAGGGATGGAAGGACATTATCACCTTTCTGCAGAAGAAGGTATGGAAGGGGGAGAAAAAGAGTTTCATAAAAACAATCCCGCGCAAGACTGTCATAGCACCAGGGTAGCCAATACATTTTCAATCTGGTAAGAAGGCTCAGAAAATGGTAGAGGCAAGTGGAGAAGCGAGCTCTTGAGCTGTATGCCACACTACACCTAGCCCAACGAAGTATTTTGGAGCCATACCCAACTTCTCAAAGGAAGAGGTTGCCCAGTGGTTTAAGGATTACTGGGATAGCAAAGCTAAAGGAGGCAGCTAGTGGAATGGCGCTTTGGTATTTTTTATATGGGTGATATAAGTTTGAATATAGTTATTGTAATGGGTGTTAAGGCCTTTTTGTGTTGAAAAGTATAAAAATAGATATGTATAGGGGTTTGGGGACAGTGAAACAATGTTTGTAAGTGGTAGCCAACTGCATATATTGGTATAACAATGTAATCCTGCTTTTATATCAATACAAATAAAAAATGTTACCTATCAAAAAAAAAAGATTCTTCTAGAGTAAATGAGTGAATTTAATAGTTGTTTGAGGAAACAAGGAGATATCACAAGTAATAAGGTATGGAAGATAAAGGATTCTAGTGAGGAAAAGGTTCAAGAAGAGTCAGTAGATGTTACTGAGTCTTCGCCTGATGCTAACTTTGCTACATCAACCTAGATGACCAAGCATGGCCTTAGGGGGAACATTGGAAGAAAACATCAAAAATCTATCCAGCCCCTGAATATGAGGAGTAATCTCTTATAGGCTTAGGAAGAGTATGTAGAAATTTTTTGGAACACATATATGTGATCGTATGGCTTTACAAGTCTATATCCTGTGATCACTAGATTGGTATTCGACTGGATTATGTGTGGAAATGAGTTTATTGGGAACTATGTCATTTCTTCATTCAATGAAGTATAAGGTTAATAGAAAAAAAACATGTTTGGAGATCATTTGAAGATCAGAGCCAAAGGAGAACATAGTCTAGAGAAGAAGAAGATTTGAAACAGGTGTGTTGAGAGTTTGATCGAAGCAGTAACTCGCATTTTAGAAGATAAGATGTATTTAGATTAATTTCAAAGCTTTTATTTTGGATAATCTGACTTCATGACCAGTTTATTTGGCTTGGAGATTATCCTGTGAAGATTTGCAATGACCTAATTCATGCTATAAAAGGTTTTGACAACACTGGTGTAATACCTATTGCAGATAAGAACACAAAGAAAATGGTTGAAACCCTAACACATTTGCAATAGGACAGGAGAGCGATGACAATAAATGATATATTTCAGCAAGATGTCAGATTGATTACAATGATTTTAGGCTATAAACTCTATTATAGAAGCTGACATAACTTAGTATCAGTAGGAGTAATCTTGATGGCTTACAAAATGGTTAAGGAAAATATCAAGTATAACCTTTTTGAAGTACTTACACAACAATTCTTGGAGAATGTGAGGCAAATCAAGAAAGATAATTCAAAGGGATTCAGATTTGGATCTTTTTTAATACATATGTACATCCATATTGTTCACAAATTTCCTTGTATGCACCCTAGAGCTTGGAAGGACAGTGTACCTACTAGTATTCTGATTTCTTAGAGTTATAGAAGATAAAATAGCACATGGGTAGATGGTGAATTGTTTGCGATGATCAAAATCTTGCAGAGAGAGATGATGGTAAGGGAGAGGATTCCTAAGGCAGTGGTATAGAAATACAAGGACTCAATCTATTTCATGGTTGAAACTGACTGTGTTTTCTTTGAGACAGTGTAACCTAGAAATAAGTGGTGCAATCCTCTAGGATATGAAGTTAGTTCTCAAGTTTTGATTATGCAAGTGGAACACATTCTATCTTCAAAAGTTGATTCATCAGAAGAAAGATGGGGTACTTATGAAGAAAAGTCTATAAATATTAGGGAGGAATAGACTAGAGATTCGAGAAAAAGGAGAGTAGAGAATGTAGTAGATGACCTAGCAGCCAAGGTCGATATATCAAAAGAAGAAATGAAAGAGATTAGAAGGAAGATAAGTGAGAGAGATTCTGAGTTGGTAAGCACTACTCATGTAGCCCTTCCACCTCCATAAGATGTGAAGGTAATTATTCCACCTTCTACTATGATTGATGTATCTACACCTAAACCACCAGAGAAAACATTGTAGGAAGAGAAAAAAAAAAGAAATTGATTGGAAGAAACACATGATGACATGTAACTGATTGAATGTTTGAAGATGTTAAGTTGATCACCGAAATGTAGAAAGATAATTCAAGACATTAAATTAGTTAATGGATTGTATTTTCATTGATGTCAAATTGATATAATCTAATTGATTATAATCAAAGTGTCAAAGACTTCAGAGAATAAAATAGAAATATATTATGTTTTTAGTAATGCATAAAAGACAAGCATTCACAATGTGACTTCAAACACTGACGGTCAGTAGAAACTGACGGACAGAGATAACTGAAATTCAAGTCACAGTGTTACCCGAGAAAATTCATTGATGAGCATTACCGACTAGAATAATTACAAGGAAAACCAATAGCCAAAGACACAGTGAAAATTGACAGAGAAGCCCGAGGAGAACTGGAGTGTTGACCAAAGCTATGAAAGAGTTAAACACCAAAACTAACTTGAGTTTAGAAACAAAAAAATATCTAGTTGGAAGAGCTAAATATAGACTTAATTGGTAGTTATCCTTGTTTTCATCAACAAGATAAATCCAAAGATAAGTAATGGATTTAAAGTTGTTTTATATAGTTGGCATGAAGATATCAATGAGACAAATTAGGAGTTTTTCTTTAAATCTAATTGGAAAGAATTGTGGATCACGCCAAGATCAAGAACCTAATAATGGTGATATCATGTCTATAAAGAGACAACTCAATTCATTATAAATCATGGTGGGTGAATGAATGAAAAGAGGATGCTGAAGAGAAACTGATGAAGAGAAAATTCATACAGTCCTAATCAATCAAGCTGAGGAAAGAGCTAAAGTTTTCTGCAGACACAGAGAAATAGAGCACAACATCACTAAGAAGAATCAAAGTGGAGAAAAGGTATAAACTGAGATATATATTGACCAAATTATGTTGTGATCTTACAATAGATCTAAAAATCTGCAAGTATAAGTTGTATGTGAACAGATCATACTATTTCAGTTTAACCATTGATTCATAAATTCTCTTAACCGATCAGGATTTAAAGATCCTTTCTATATTGAGATACATCCCAAGGAGTATCAAAAGTTTTGATTGTGAAGATAGCATGAGATGCCAGAAACCTATTGACAGGCCAAGTGAATGTTTGAACAAGGAAGGTAGCATTGAGATGCCAGATATGAAGTGAAAAACTAAACTTTTAAATCCTCTAAGAAGGTCACACCTTACACTGTGTTTGTAACCTTTAACAGGGTTAGATCTTCATAGAGTTCACTTTAGAAGAGTGAAAATTTTGGGTTATCGATCCCAAGTGGTTTTTCCCTTAACAAGGTTTCTACGTTAAAAATCCATGTGTCAATGTGTTTATGAGTCATTAATTTAGTTTTTGCATTACACATAGCTTAACTGGATTGATTGGTATACTCTAGATAATTTATTGTCTTTCGGTAAATTAATAGCCTACTATTTGGTAAACATAAAGTAGAAGGTTTTACAAAGCATTCCGAGTAGTAGTAATTTGATAATAGTAATTAGAGACATTCATCTTATACGACTGAAGATAACTAGAGGCTTAATATTGTGGTACTAAGTTTTTGGGTTGATTATTGGAATATTTTGAGGCCACCGATTCACCCCCCCCCNCCGATTCCCCCCCCCCCCCCCCCTCAGTTATTACTAACAATTGGTATCAGAGGTTGTGTGCTTAGAAAGGGAGTTTAACAACTCAAGCAAAAGATCACAAGATGAATAGATGAGATGTACCTGTTAGAATAGTCCCAAAGGATAACTAAGAGGGGAAGTGAATCATTTATCAGTAAATTTAATTATTTTTACTTATTTAACTTCAGAATACAATAAAGTAAATTCTCATTCAGATAACAAAGTACACAACACACAATTTGATTATGGGAAAACCAAATGGTAAAAACCCCAGTGGGAATTAGCACCCACAATGAACTATACTTGTTTATAGTAATCCCTATTAGAACATATTTCAACCTTGTTAGGAGTTGTACTTTACAATGAAATAAGTATAGTGACCTAGTTAAGGGTCAGACCCTATTAGGATTCTTTTACAAATAACCCTGTTAGGGGTGGTGGACTCACTGTCCAAAAGCTCGCTGCTTCAATGGTGAAGGCTACAATATTCTGTATAACAGATATGCACTATATCTGATGATGAAGTATAGAGTAGACCTACTATCTTGATCAGTTCCAGTGTATTGTAATCTTTCACTTCTTCTTCACATAGACTCTTGATGAATGAACCACATCTGATATTCTACTTTGTATATCTTTTGTCTCTTTTCAAATCATTCACACTTAGCGTATCACAAATGACTTTCTATAAGTATCTTCCTCAAAGTATGAGATCATGGGACCTGTAAGACAACTCTTCATAACATCCTTGTCACCTCTACTAAGCACGCAAGCATAATTACAACCGTGCAAGTATAAACTGAATAGACGTGATGCTTCACTAAGTCGGCCTCACCAAATTATCTCTAACTTTGCAATCTTCTTGAAACACATTTGAGGCCTTTAGATAACTATCATTAACTCATAACTAAACGTGAATATACACACACATATCCTAAAGATAGGCACAATTCAAGAAACATGTTACATACATCGGCTTTGAACAGATACTCTTCCAGAACTGTAACTGCCAATAATAAAATTACACAACTTGACTGAAACATCATATCTAGATCTGCGTGTATGAATATAACATAATAAACATTTCTACAACATATATCTAACCACGCAATTCTTCATGTGATCATTCTGATAAGTACATACAGAATCACTACTATGTATTATATGTTGTCATCAATGACAAACATACAATTAATCATCTGAACAAAAACAAATCTCCAACAATCGCCCCCTTTGACATTGATGATAAAATATAATATTAAAAACATCCTCTATTCATGGTGTCCTCTTTCTTTTACAATCTTCTCAATATCCTCATCAAATATTCCTCTACACTGCTTTAGTTCTTCTAACTATTTTTATACTCCCCTAGAGTATATGCTCCCCCTTACTATATACTCCCCCTTTGACATCAATGGTAAAGGGCGCCATAGATCTTTAGGCACAGGTACTACTCTAGAAGTAGAGTAGTCAACCATTCATCAGTCACAAAGGACTGATGTTCTTGTTTCTTTATGTAATAAGACTCAGGAGAGGGAATTACTCCCAACTTCTCCCTGAGATACTCAAAAGTATCTTTTTATAAAGGCTTTGTGAAAATATTTGCCAACTATTCTTTGGTGATCACATAGTTCAATTTCACTTCTCTTTCTACAACCTTTTCTCTTAAAAAATGGTACTTGATCTCTATGTGTTTTTTCTTTGCATGCATCACAGGGTTCTTAGACATGTTAATAGTGCTAGTGTTATCATAGTGAATAACAATAGGATATTCAACCTGAATACCAAAGTCTTTAACCATCTGCTTGATCCAAACCATGGTTGAACAATTCAGTGTTGCTACAACATATTCAGCTTCTGCTATTGACTGAGAAATACAATTTTGCTTCTTGCTTATCTAAGAAACCAACCTATCTCCAAGAAATACTGCTCCTCCTGATGTACTCTTCCTATCATCAATACAACCTGCCCAATCTACATCTATATACACATGAAGTTGTACATTCTCTGATTTAGGATACCATAAACCATGGTCTATAGTTCCCTTTAGATATTTGAATATCCTCTTGATTTCTATTAGGTGATTCTACTTGGGTTCATCTGTAAATCTTCCAACAATGCCAACTACATTAGATATGTTAGGTCTAGATTGAGTTAGATAAATGATTTTTCCAATCACAGATTTGTACAATGTCTTATCCATTGATGTGGAATCATCATCTTTTGAAATCTTGCTTCCTGTTATCATAGGGGTGCATACTGGCTTATAGTCTTCCATCTTAAAGGTCTTCAATATTTCTTTCACATATTTTGACTAATTAATGAATATACATTTATCTGTCTGCTTTACATTCAGTCCCAAAAAGTATTTTATAGGACCAATCATGCTCATTTCAAATTCATTTCGCATTTCTTTTGCAAATGTTGTACTAAGCTTGTCATTACCTCCAAAGATAATGTCATCAACAAATATGGCAACTAGTAGTAATCCATCAGGTGTCTCTCTTGTGAATAGGTTACAATCTGCTTCTCCTTTCTTGAATCCAATCTTGGTAAGATAACCATCAAGTCTCTCATACCAAGCTCTTGGGGCCTGTTTAAGACCATAGAGTGCTTTCTTCAATCTGCATACCATGTCTGGTTTATCTGAAAAATTAAATCCTTCAGGATGTTCTATGTAGACTTCTTCCTTCAAGTCACCATTTAGAAAAGATGACTTTACATCCATTTGATAAACTTTAAAGTCTTTGAATGTTGCATAGACCAAGAACAATTTAATGGCTTCCAGTCTGCTCACATGGGAAAATGTATCAAGGTAGTCTATTCCTTCTCTCTGCGCATATCCTTTACATACCAATCTTGCTTTGTTTCTTACTACTGTACCATCTTCATTCATCTTGTTTCTGAATACCCACTTTGTTCCAATCACATTTTTGTCACTG
>MU226225.1:2692442-2707246 GCA_018584345.1 Thuja plicata
AACACTTAGCAAGTTATGATGTAATCCATCAACATATAGAACATCATCTATCTTGTTCTTTCCATCCAAGGTGATAGAACCTCTGCCTATGATAGGTTTAGGAGTGTTATCTCCAAATCTAACCATATCACCTTTTTATTTGTCTAAATGAACAAATCTTTCTTTGTCACCTATCATGTGATGAGAGCATCCACTGTCAATGATCCAATCAGTTCTAATGTCTACTTTGGAAATTAGGGCTAACTCTTGTTCTTCCTTTTCATCTGCAATGTCCATTTCCTCAAGCAACTTTTCCATGTCTCTAACGGCAACAAATCCAATTTCATCTTCTCCTGAATCTTCATCAGTTACACCTTCTTTAGCATGATAACATTCCTTCTTATATTTAGGTTTGTAATCAAATCTAAACTTCTTGACTCTTGTGGGACACTTAGATGCAAAGTGACCAATCTTTTTGCATGAAAAACATTTGAATGGAAGTTGTCCTTCATATTTTCCTTTTCCTTTCTTTTCTCTTTTAGCAATCATAGAAATTATATCTTCTTGTTCTTCATCAACTTATTATTTGTCATTATGACTAGAGATGTGTAACGATTTCTTACCATGGACTGAGGCTTTGAAAGTTGTTTCACTTTTAGGTTCAGTCTTCAATCTTGATATCTCAAATGCAAAGATTTTGCTGATCAAAGTCTCTATCTTGAAGTCTTGTGAGAATTACATGGTTTCCTCTAGAATACTTATCTTTTTTTCATAGTCTGATGTTAAGGTAGTTAACAACTTGTCCATTATATCTTCTTCTGATATTTCTCCACCATTGTTTCTGATTCCAGATACTGCTTCATTTATCCTTTGATTGTAAGCTCTAATGTTCTCTTCAGGTAACATCTCAAGACTGCTGTATTTCTTTTTCCATGTCTTCCTACGCACATTCTTTGCTTGAATATCTCCTTCAAACATATCTTCTAAGTACTTCCATATTATGTCTGCTCTATCAATTTTCTTGATCTCAGAAAATTCACTGTCAGATAGGGCACTGATTAGGGCTTCTTTAGCGATTGCATTATTTGTAAATATTTCCTTTTGTCTATTAGTAGCATCATCCTTTGCAAGGTCTTTCAGAGATGGAATAGCAACTTTTTTTGTAGCAATTTCAATGATCTCAAAGCCAACCAACTATAGATGTGTTATCATTTTGTTTTTCCAATCCAGATAATTTTCTCCATCGAACTTAGGGCTCTCTTTTCTAAAGTAAGACATATGATCTACCTTAAGCTGTTAGGCTTCTTCTCAAAGGCACTTGGCTCTAATACCAATTGTTAGAATAGTCCCAAAGGATAACTGAGAGGGTGGGGGGTGAATCATTTATCAGTAACTTTAATTATTTTTACTTCTTTAACTTCAGAATACAATAAAGTAAATGCTCATTCAGATAACACAGTACACAACACACAATTTGATTACGGGGAAACCAAATGGTAAAAACCCTGGTGGGAATTAGCACCCACAATGAACTATACTTGTTTATAGTAATCCATGTTAGAAGATATTTCAACCCTATTAGGAGTTGTACTTTACAATGCAATAAGTATAGTGACCTTTTTAAGGGTCAGACCCTGCTAGGAGTCTTTTACAAATAATCCTATTAGGGGTGGTGGACTCACTATCCAAAAGCTCACTTCTTCAATGGTGAAGGCTACAACCTTCTGTATAACAGATATGCACTATATCTGATGATGAATTGTAGAGTAGACCTACTGTCTTGATTAGTTCCAATGTATTGTAATCTTTCACTTCTTCTTCACATAGACTCTTGATGAATGAACCACATTTGATATTCTTCTCTGTACATCTTCTGTCTCTTTTTGTCTCATTCACACTTAGCGTATCACAAATGACTTTCTATAAGTATCTTCCTCAAAGTATGAGATGATGGGACCTATAAGACAACTCTTCATAACATCCTTGTCACCTCTACTAAGCACGCAAGCATAATTACAACTGTGCAAGTATAAACTGAATAGACGCGATGCTTTACTAAGTCGGCCTCACCATATTATCTCTAACTTTGCAATCTTCTTGAAACATGTTTGGCGTCTTTAGATAACTAGATCATCAACTCATAACTAAACATGAATATACACACACATATCTTGAAGATAGGTGCAACTCAAGAAACACGTTACATACGTCGGCTCTAAACAAATACTCTTCTAGAACTATAACTGCCAATAATAGAATTACACAACTTGACTGAAACATCATATCTGGATCTGCGTGTATGAACATAACATAATAAACATGTCTACAACATGTATCTAACCACGCAAGTCTTCATGCATCATTCTAATATGTACATATAGGATCACTACTATGTATTATATGTTGTTATCAATGACAAACATACAATCAATCAACTGAACAGAAACAAATCTCCAACAGTGCCCAAGTTGAACAAAGACAACTTTTCATCATGGAAAAGTAGAATAAGACTCCACCTGTCAGGTATTGGAAATAATGTTACTCAATACCTTGATACTGAATATGTGTTTCCTATAGGACCTCATACTCTTGATCAATTAAGAGAAAAGAATGAGCATAATTGCATGATGATAGAACTTACCTCATCACTCTGTGATGCTGAGTTTGAAGATGTCAAAACCTGCACCTCTACAAAGAAAATATGGGATAAGTTGAAGCTGGTACATGGAGGAGATGTCAATGTTCTAATAGCCAAGGAAGAAAGCCTAAGAGGGAGGTTTTATGACCTTAGAATGAAAGAAGGAGAGAACATCACTCAGTATAGCTAAAGAATCAAAGAGGTAGTCAATGCTATCTGAGGAGTTGGAGGTGTACTTGAAGAAGAGATAGTGGTAAGTAAAATCTTAAGAACCTTACTGCCTATATATGCTATTAGAGTTTATGCTATTCAAGTAATGAGAGAAATTGCAAACAATATAGTTACTCTAGATAGTCTGATTGGTAGACTGATTTTATTTGAGATGAGTAACTTTGACAATAGTGTCTTACCATCTATAGATTTTGCATTTAAATATTCATTGAAAATAAGCAATTCAAGTCATAGACATGCTGTTAGAAATGATAGTGATAGTGATAATGAGGATCAAGGACTTGATGATATTGAAGCACTAATGGCCAAAATATTGTAGAGAGGCAAAGGAAGATACAAAGGTAAATTACCACATGTGTGTTTTAATTGAAAAGAGGGTGGAAACTTTGCTACAAGATGTCCAAATAGAAGAAAAGATGACAGAGGAAATGACAGATCATATGAGAAGAAGTTTGATAGAAGTGATAATAAAGATTACTGAAGCAACTGACAATCTGACAATCTAGAGATACCCAAGACTACAAGGACAAAGGGATTAAAGCTTGTTACCTAGATAAGAAAAGAGCTGATGACATCGACACTGAATCAGAAGAAGACATCGAGATGGTATTTGTAGCCATGAAGGATGATTTAGATGAAGATGAAGAAAGGTATGTAGAAACTACACTCATATATAAAGTTAGTAAAAATGATGTATGGATCATAAATAGTGGCTACACTCACCATATGACCAGTGGTAAACAAAATTTTGAGACTCTTGAATACTATAATGGTGGTTCAGTGAGAATGGGAAATGATACACCTTGTCCAGTTGAAGGTAAAGGGACTATAATGTTGAATAACCTGATAAAATGTGAAAATGCCTACTGGGTTAAAGGACTGAATTATAATTTGTTACGTGTTTCACAGCTAAACAATTTAGGTCATAAAGTAGCATTTGAAAATAAGAAGGCAAAGATCTTCAATGAATTGGGAAAGTTGATTGGTACCGGTGAGTAGACAAAATGTAACTTTTTCTATCTTGATGACACTAACACCACTTGTTTGATGGCTAGAAACAAATACATATGGTTGTAGAACAAAAGGTTGTGTCGTGTGAACTTTGAAAACATGATAAAGATAAGCAACAAAAGGAATGTCAAAGGCTTACCGAGCATGACTAAGCCTGAGCATATTATGTGCAAGAATTGTCAAAAAGGTAAAATGACAAAGTCTAGTTTCAAGACTAAAACCCATACATCTACTGCAATTCTAGAATTAGTCCATACAGATCTATGTGGACCCATGAGGAAAAAGAGCTACTATGGAGATAGGTATTTTATACTCTTTGTTGATGATTATTCTAGAATGATGATAGTCATGTTCATAAAAGATAAACTTGAAGCATTTAAGATGTTTAAATGGTATAAAGAAATGGTAGAAAAACAAAGTGAAAAGAAATTGAAATGCTTAAGGTCAGATAGAGGAGGGGAATTTACTTTAGAATAATTTACTAAATATTACAATGAGCATGGAATTGAAAGAGAGGTTTCTCCATCGAGAACACCACAGCTAAATGGAATTGGTGAAAGGAGAAACATATCAATTGTTGACTATGCAAGAACATTGATGATTGAGAAAAGAATTACTCAAACTTTCTAGAGGGAAGCTGTCAGTACTGATGTCTACATATTAAATAGAGTACAATTCAAGAAGGACACAAAGAAGACACCCTATGAGCTTTGGTATGGTCACACACCCAATGTAAGTTACTTCAGAATCTTTGGTACTTAATGTTATATTTTGAAGGATGAAAGAAATGGAAAACTTGATAGTAAAAGTGAAGAAGGTATCTTTCTAGGGTACTCAACCAAAAGCAAGGCCTATAATTTTCTTAACAAGTCATCTAACAAAATCATTGAAAGTGAAAATGTAAAGATAGATGAATTTGTAGAAAAGAATGATAAGGAAAGTAGAAGAGAACTAGAGGACTACAATAGGTTTTTTTATACAAAACCTAACACTCTACCTGAGCAACAATGTGTGGCTCCCGAGCATCAGAACATTGCAACCGAGCATCAGGCTGCAATTACCAAAAATTAGGATAATCCTCAAGATGATGTTCCAAATGATGGAGATCAAAACGAAGGTCAAGAAGATGATCAGATTGATGAACAAAGAGCTGAACAAAAAATTTCCAAGTATATCAGAAGACATCATCCACAGAATCAAATCATAGGAGACAAGAAGGTTGGAACCAGAACAAGAAGTAAGTCACTAAACACTAGATGTTTACTTTGTGATTTTGAGCCTAAATTTGTTAACACTGCACTTGAGAATGAAGAATGGATCAGTGCAATGAATGAATAAATAGAAGAAATTGAGAAGAAAATTACATGGACACTAGTACTGAGACTAGATGAAAATATGTCATCGGTACCAAATGGATATTCAGAAACAAGCTGAATGAGAATGGAGAAGTTACAAGAAATAAAGCAAGGTTAGTATGCAAGAGATATGCACAAGAAGAAGGAATTGATTATGGAGAAACCTTTGCACCTATTTCTAGAATAGAAGGATTTATAATCCTACTTGCTTATGTTTCATATAAAGGATTCAAGGTATACCAGATGGATGTCAAATTTGCATTCCTAAATGGAATACTGGAAGAAGAGGTATACATTGAACAACCAGAAGGGTTTGTTGATCTAGACAAGAGAAACATGGTATGTTGACTAAATAAAGAATTTTATAGATTGAAACAAGCACCGAGAGCCTGGTATAAAAGACTTCATTCATATCTCATTAGCATAAAATTTGTTATAACAAGTGAAAATAGCAATGTGTACTTAAAAGAAGATACCGATGGTAATATTCTGATTGTTGAAATGTTTGTTGATGATATTATTTTTGGGGGAAATGATTTGTTATGAAAATCCTTTGCTAATGAAATGAGAAAAAATTTTGAAATGTCCATGTTTGGAGAGATCAAATTCTTTCTTGGTCTACAGATTCTTCAACAAGATGTAGGCATATATATCACTCAGTCCAAATACATCAAGGAAGTGCTAAAGATATTCAAGATGGAAGATTCCAAACCAGTTGGAACACCTATGGCTACAGGATATAAGCTAACCAAAGAAGACAAAGCTAATGAGGTAAATCAGACCTTATATAGATCAATGATTGGAAAATTAATGTATGTTATTCACACCAGACTAGATATAGCACATGTAGTTGGAATAGTTGCAAGATTCTCTGCTAATCCAAAATAATCACATATGACTATTGTCAAGAGAATTCTGAGATATCTGGAGAACACCGAGGACTATGGCTTATGGTACAAAAGAGAAGGAAAATTAGAGCGACGAGTCTATACAAATTCTGATTGGGCTGGAAACAGTGATGACTGGAAGAGCACAACTGCATTCTTTATGGGTGATAGACTTGTCACATGGATCAGCAAGAAGCAAGGATGCATCTCTTAGTCTACTGCAGAAGTAGAGTATGTTGTTGCTATTAAAAATTTCTCCAATATTGCATGGATCAAATAATTACTGGACGGTATGCATATGAAGATTCTTGAAGTAGTAATTATATATTGTGATAATACAAGTGGAATTAACATCTCTAAGAATCTAGTCATGCATGCTAAGAATAAGCATATTGCTATCAAGCATCACTATCTTAGAGAACAAGTGAAAGAAAAGGAAGTGACACTAGTATATGTTCAATCAAAGGAACAACTAGCTGATATATTCACCAAGCCATTACCGAAGGATACATTTGAGACTTGAGATAGATACTAGGGGTCCAACCCTTGTCTATCGGTCAGTAAGATAACTAGGAGTTTGCATCAGCCTATATCAAATCTGAAGATCATTCATGTTGATGCACAACTGAGATGAATAGTAATAGTTACATGTGTACATAGAAAGGTACAAGTATGCACCGAACACCAGTGACATTGTAATGCTGATGGATAGATAAATTCAAGGAATATATTATGCAAAGGGATGGAACATGATATAGATGATTATTTTTTTGGCATTGTTGTCAAAGGGAGAGATGATTTCATTATCATTCACACAAAGGGAGAGATAATTCCATTATCATATAAAGGGAGACATGATGATAAAGGGAGAGATTATCTCATTAATCAGAAAAGATGATTATATCATTATCCATGAAGTGAAGTTCCTAAGAATCAAAAGAAAGAGTTAATCAATATTCTAAGGGAGAGAATTTGATTACATAAGAAATATCCATCTAAGGGAGAGAAGTAACAAAGGGAGAGAGTTCAAACAAAGAGAAAGATTGTTGTCAAAGGAAAAAGAGATTATGAAGAAGAGGAACAGTCAAGGAAGAGTACATATCAGGACATAGATATCAGATGATACATCTATCTAGTGAAGGGATTGAAGATTGAAGACAACCATTCTACATGAAAAAAATCAAAGCTATTTTTGAGCTTACCGCAAGCCAGACATTTTTTAATAGTTATAATAGTTAAGATTGATGAAATTGTTGCCATCAATGCCAAAGGGAGATATTGATGAAATGTAACTGATTGAATGTTTGAAGATGTTAAGTTGATCATTGAAATGTAGAAAGATAATGGAAGACATTAAATCAATTAATGGATTGTATTGTCAGTGATGTAAACTTGATATAATCTAATTGGTTATAATCAAAGTGTCAAAGACTTATGAGAATCAAAGAGAAAAATATTATTTTTTCAGTAATGTATAAAAGAAAAGCATTCACAATGTGACTTCAAACACTGACGGTCAGTAGACACCGATGGACAAAGATCACCGAAAGTCAAGTCACATTGTTGCCTGAGCAAAGTCACCGATGAGCATTATCGACAAGGACAATTACAAGGAAAACTAACAGCCAGAAACATATTACAAATCGATAGAGAAGCCCGAGGAGAACTGGAGTGTTGACCAAAGCTATCAGGGAGTTAAACACCAAAATTAACTTGAGTTCAGAAATGAAAAAATATCTAGCTGGCGAAGCTAAATATAGACTTAACTGGTAGTTATCTTTGTTTTCATCAACAAGATAAAGCCAAAGATAAGTAATGGATTTAAAGTTGTTTTGTACAGTTGGCATGAAGATCTCTACAAGACAAATCATGATTTTTTCTTTAAATCTAATTGGCAAGAATTGTGGATCATGCCAAGATCAAGAACCTAATAATGGTGATATCATGTCTATAAAGAGACAACTCAATTCAATATGAATTGTGGTTGGTGAATGAATGAAAAGAGGATGCTAAAGAGAAACTTCATACAGTCCTGATCAATCAAGCTGAGGAAAGAGCTAAAGTTTTCTGTAGACACCAAGCAACAGAGCACAGCATCACCAAGAAAAATCAAAGTGGAGAAAAGGTATAAACCGAGATATATATTGATCAGATTATGTTATGAGCTTACAATAGATCTGAAAATCTGCAAGTATAAGTTGTATGTGAATAGATCATACTATTTCAGTTTAACCATTGATTCAAAAAGTCTCTTAACTAAATGGGATTTAAAGATCCTTTCTATATTGAGATACATTCCAAGGAGTATCAAAAATTTTGATCATGAAGATAGCATGAGATGTCAGATACCTATTGACAAGCCAAGTGAGTGTTTGATCAAGGAAGGTAGCATAGAGATGCCAGATATCAAGTGAAAGAATAAAATTTTAAATCCTCTAACAAGGTCACACCTTACAGTGTGTTTTTAACCTTTAACAGGGTTAGCTCTTCACCGAGCTCACTTGAACAAAGTGAAAATTTTGGGTTACCGGTCCCAAGTGGTTTTTCCCTTAATAGGGTTTCCACATTAAAAATCTATGTGTCAATCTGTTTATGATTCATTACTTTAGTGTTTTCCATTACACATAGTTTAACTTGATTGATCGGTATACTCTAGATAATTAATTGTTTTTCGGTAAATTAACATACTGCTATTCGGTAAACATAAAGTAGAAGGTTTTACAAAGCATTCTGAGTTGTAGTAATTTGATACTAGTATTTGGAGGCATTCAGCTTATAGGATTGAAGATAACTAGAGGCTTAATATTGTGGTAGTGAGTTTTTGGATTGATTATTGGCATATTTTGAGGCCACTGATTCACCCCCCTGCCCCCCCCCATTAGTTATTACTAACAACACAAGGTCCACTAAACTTGAATCACCTCCTAAGAAACAAAGGACAGACATGAAAATGCTAGAGAAAATCATAATTGAGCAAGGGAAGCTTGTTTATTTGGCTAAATATTGTGAAAGGTATGAGGCATCTGACAAAATTCTGATTGAAGACATAGTAATTAATCATTTTCTTGCTTTTAAGAAGAATTTGTTAGAAATTGCAGGGAGTATACCTGAAGAGTTATATGATAAATTGGAGTTGAGGAAACAATTAACGTAGAAAGAGATGATGTAATTAGAGAACAAACAATTAAAGACATGTTACTTGTTGTGTCTGTTAAGGAGATGGAGAAAATATTGAACGACTTAAAACCCTTACTAAGAACCAAGACAAGATGAGTAAATATAATTGGAAGAAGATATGATGAAGTAATTGAGGAGACACAAAGAGCTATGAAAAAGGTCTTGATGGTTACTAAAACTGAGAAGACCTTTCCACCTAAGGCTACTAAGCCCAAATCTATTGAGAAAGGTGAATCATCAAGGAAGGCTGAAGTAAATCTTGAATCAATAAGCGAAGATACTAGTCAATATGTGACCACTATGAAGCAACTAGATTTCTTTTTTTCTCATATTCCCACATCATTGGACACTTCACAGGATGTGAATGACCCTTTAGAGAAGGATACGCACATTGATGGAAACAATGACAAGGATTTGACAAAGAAAGGAAATTAGAAAGAAAACAAAGATGAAACAGTGAAAGATATAGTGAATAAAGTTGAGGTGAAACATGAAACTCTTACATCTGATTCTTCACCTTTATTGTTGGGAAGTGGAGAGAAGAATTTGAGCACCGATGTTGAGAACATGGATGTGGATGAGCTGGTGAAGCTATCCTATATCACATTTGCTAAGGATAAAGAAATATCTAAGCATAAAGGAGAGAAGAAGACCAAGGTAATGACTAGAGAAGTTGGCACTTTCAAATAACTCCATCTAGCACCTCTTACTTTTAAGGGAAAATATTATGCAGATAACTTGAATAAGGCATTAGATGACTTTGACAGTCATTATGAGTCATTAGAGAAGATTGCTAAAGAGAAGGCTAAGAAGAAATATCTTGCCAATAAACTGGAAGAAGTGTGCAAGTCTATTTCATGGAACTTGGGCATACTAAATAAGACTATATTGGAGGCTAAATTTTTTATCGCACATGGAAGAAAGTTATACAATTACTATATAAACCCTATTAGATATATCAATAATATTGAGGATATAGTAGGTAAGGATAGAATAACTCTGGACAAGATGATGGATAGTTGTGAGACCTCCTTGCAATCTATATTGGAGCTAGACAAAGAGGTGTCCAAGATATTGGACAAACTAAGTGTACTAGATATAGAAAGAGGGAGATTTATGGCAATGTTTGGTATTCTAAAGAGTTTAATCACTCCTAAGCTATAATTTCTTGAGGTCCATATCTCTGACATGGTGAAGACAAGGCATGCCCTTACAACACATATGCCTGAGATAAAGGAAGAAGAGACATATTCATTTGCACTGAATGGACTGATTCATGTGAGTTAGATACTGGTGAAAACTTGGATAGAGGAAGTGAAGATCTTGGAAAACTCTTTCTGAGATGTACTAAAGGTGATCTAAATTTTCTAGTAAGCAGTGGTACAATTTTGATGTATTCTACATTTTTGTATACCTTTTCCATTGATTTTAAAGGGGGGGAGAGAAGAGATGAAAAATGTATGGAAAATGTATAGAATAAATAATATATGTAAAATATATATGCAGAAATCTTTTGGTATTGATACTTAGTCATTTTTCACTAGGTGTTTCCATCAATGCCAAAGGGAGAGATTGTTGGAAAGTGATTCATTTTGGAGTGTTATAGGAAAATTGAGGGTTGTCATTTATGGAAACACATCTGATATGGATGATCGCTTAGAGTTTTTTATAGTTTTGGAGATACAGATTTCAAAATGACTAAGTACAGCAAATAGAAATACAGAGTATAGTAGTACAGTTTTGGACGATAAAATTAGTATATGGCGAATGGAGGCATGCGAGCTTAGGAAAGGATATTTTGAGGTATGTATAACCTTAAATTAAGGTCACTTGAGTTTTGGTGTGGATAGCATTGAGATAGAGACATTTGAAGACATGCGAAGACAAAGTAACAGTGATACAGGGTAGATGAACAGTCACGATGATAAAGGGAGTATGACATGGAATCCAAAGATGCTAAGTTGGATTAGGATTGTGGATAACCTGTACTTTGGTCATAATATTTTTATCTCTTAATCTCAATCTTGTCATCATGCCTTTATTTGTATTTCCAATAATTTAATTTTTAGGATGATTTTTCTTAACATACCTTAGAGTCCTAGGAATTTTAGTAGGATCATTTGAGTCATCTTGACATACCTCGATCTCATGATCAATATCAAAAGGTTCTTATTGATTTTTAGTAACCTCCTTGTTCTCTCTAATCTGGTTACATTCATATATTCTTTCCTAAATCTGAAACTTTTCATCAATCCTCACATTAGCACTTTCAATCATCTTCCTCAATCTCAGATTGAAATACTTATAGGATTTTCTCTTAGTAGAATAACCAAGGAAGATTTCTTCATCACTTCTAGCATGAAAATTTCCTATCTCTTCATCTCTTTTGATACAAAATTTACTACCAAATATTCAAAAATATTTCATAGTAGGAGTATGTTTAAACCATAATTCATAAGGATTCTTACTTTTACCTTCTCTAATCTGAATTATTTTCAAGGTATAAATAGTTGTACCAACAACTTATCTCCAATGAGCATGTGAGACATTTCCTTCCAGTAACATGGTTCTTGCAGCATCTAATATTGTTCTTTTTCTTCGCTCTGCTATCCCATTCTATTGTGGTGTCCTAGGAGTAGATGTTCATATGTATATTCCATGCTCTTCATAGTAGGTATTGAACAAGCCTGAAGTAAACTCTCCACCTCTATCTGATCTTAAACATTCTATCTTTAAACCTGATTCATTCTCAACTTTTGCATTGAATATCCTAAATTTTTCAAAAGCCTCATATTTCTCTCTCAGATATGTAACCCATATCATCCTAGAAAATTCATCAACAAAAAGTATGAAAATACCTTGCACCATAGTAAGATATCATTCTTGTAGGACCACACAAATATGTATGCACGAGATCTAACTTCCCTTTCACTAAGTAAGATTTACTTTTAAAACTATTTCTAGTCTGTTTCCCCTTTACACATTCTCTACACATGGTGTTAGATGGTTTCACAATCTTTGGTAAGTCTCTAACAACATTAGTCATACTTGCCTTCACAATATTATCAAAATTCACATGAAAAAATCTTCTATGCCATAACCAACTTTTATCAACCTTCGCAACAAAACAAGAATCCTCAGATGTATTCAATTCAAATACATTACCTCTTGACTTAATACCAGATGTGATAGATTCTCCTAACTTACTTCTGATAGAATATTTCTTGTAGTGTCCACCCATAATTTGCTTTTCAATCTTGATGCCAGAATATTTTAGTTATTTTCATAATGATTGTGCATGTGTTAGGATGATTTTACTGACCCTATACTTTCATGTGTATGGTTAGCATATATGTTTTAAATTGATGTGTGGTGTGTCTATCCTACATTGTCTGTATGATGTATCTGATGTGGTAGAGGATGGAGACATAGTTACTTGCATTGTGAGTTCCACATGATCGACCGATCCCTATCATGGTCTATTATTTACATTATGAACATGCTCAACTTTGTGATGCAGGTTTGCAGGTACTGGGCATCGACTTCCTTGAATTTTTGGGATGAGTGTGCCCTATCGTATTATCTCAATTGTAAGAAAGAGGAGATAACATTCAGGCCCAAATCCTAACATAATCCCTCATTTGTCCTGAATCAGTGGACAAGTATCTGGTTGAATACCTTCTTCGAATTTGTCAAGGTGACATAAATTCATGAACCCTTGTTTGAGCATGCTTATGTTGTTGCATCTTTTCTACATTTTAATTTGGTCAAATTTCAGTATGCATGCATGAAGATCAATGTGGTATTTTCTCATGATGTAAGTAAAAGAGTAATTAAAGGTTAATTATAAAGTTTAAATAATTGAACCTTCTAAGAATAATAAAATATTAAATATATAGATATTTAATTAATAGAGATTAATTAAATACCTTTATTTATTAAAAGAGATTTAATTAAAAGTCTAAAGATAAAGTTTGATGATTTAATTAAATATTGTCTAAATAAAAATTAAAATGCATATTTAATATAAATAAATTTTTAATATACTACAAATATTATTCCTCATTAAAAATAATAATATGCAATGTAATTGTATTTAAATAATCATAATAATAAATTGATTTTTAATTCTAATTAATAATTGATTTTTTTGGAGAATTAATTATTTAATTACAAAAAAGAAAGAAAACAAAAAAAAATTAGAAGAAAAAAAAAGAAAAGATATTTATTTATTTAAAAGAAATATATATAGATATAATACTTAATTTCATAAAAGAAAATAAATAAATAAATAATATTTATTTATTTAATATTAAAAGAAGAAAGAGAAAGGAAATTGTGTATTTGTTTCTTTTAAAAATAAATAAATAAGTAAATTGATTTTATTTAAAAAAATAAGAAAATAATAATAATTCTTTTATCTTTTTTTTAGGGTTCATTTTTTTAGGAAGTTGTCCTAGAAACCCTAGTTGAATAATTTTTATTTATCAAAGGATTTTTGTCATTTGAAGGGAGGACACAGAGATTTTTTAGAACACAAGTTTTAGAAGATAGGATTGCAGGTTTTGCATCGAGATTTTGAAGTTAAAGAATATATTTTTAAAGCTTGGGAGTGAAGTTTGATTTTTGCTTCTTCTTCTTCTTCTTCTTCTTAGCAAGTCTAACTGGCATTTTAAGGTAGGAGTTTCTGAGTCTTTTTGCAGTTTACGTTGGAAATATTATTTTCTCCGTGCTTTCTTAATTGTGATTTGATTTTGAGTTAATGTTCTTTTGATTTCTAAAAATTTATACAGATGATTAGGGTGTTCTTATGACTTATGTTTATTGCATGTCTGGTATTCCATGAGAATTTGTATGGAACCCCTAAGAGAGAATGATTTAAAAAGGATACATTTATGTTGTACATCCATTAAGGTTTTACCAAATTGTATTATAGATACCTGTATGTAAGGATATGGGTTTGAAAACATATGTTTTTTTATTAGGGTTGTGAAGAGTCAGGGTAGAGAATAATTTTCATTTAAGATATCACCTTAAAAATATAAAGATACTTTAAGATATCCATTTGGGTTTTATTTAACATATATAAAAATTAAATAGGGTTCCTTTGTATAGAAAGGGGCAAATATTGGTTGTTATAGTGAAATTAGGCCTATTTGAGCTTGATTTTTCAATCGGATTCTGACGAACATTTATCTATAAATTTTACAAATTACATAATTTAGAAAATTGCTTTAGTGAGATTTTAGATAATATTGTTATAAACATTTTCCCTGAGTTTTATGATGATCAAATGGTTCAAAAGAAAGTTATTGGGTGCAAGCACAAAGTTGAGTGCCAATTCCGCGGAAGTCCGCGGCCAAAAAAATTGGCTACCAGAAACGGGCACCCATTTTTTAAAAAACGGGTGCCCGTTATGGTTCGGGTGCCCGAACCGTAAATTTAAAACGGGTGCCCGTTTTTAAAAACGGGCACCCGTTTTGGTTCGGGCATCCGTAGCAAAACGGGCACCCGTTTTTTAAAAAA
>MU226225.1:2716297-2758615 GCA_018584345.1 Thuja plicata
AGTGAAATTTTCATCAAATTATGGTGGCCGTACACGAGAGGTTTTGAAAATTTACTTTATAGTCAATTAAAAATTAATAAAAAAAAAAATATTCAATTAAAAATTAAGAAAAAATATTCTGACCAATATTTGATGTGTTAGGTACCTTCCCCCAAAAGGATTTAGAAAAATTTATTTATTTACTCCAAAAAAGGGTGGCCGTACACATGCGGGGTATGGTCCTGAAACAGGCATTTTGAAAAAGAGGTTTTTAAACATGCATACTAAATAAATTTTATACTATGTGGGTATTTAAATAAATTACATATTTGAAAAATAGACTCTGAGCACTACATTTTCTATTAGTGAATTTTTTTGATATTCAATCTCTAAGTGCCTCAAATTTTGACATCAATTGACAGACAACTTGAAAATCAGGGAAAACACTTCCACTTTTTGGCAAAAAAGTGGACTCAACTTCTTGCTGGCACCCTATTGTCCTTTTACAAAACGAGTAACTTTCATTCCTGAACAAGGCTCTTATAGAGATCTACTTTTTTAAAAAATTAAATGACCTTATCTTTAGGACTGGAAAGAATGAAAAATATGTGAAATTAAATTATCTTTCCATCTATATAAGTTACAAATCCATATAATTTTATATGAGATGATATCATTTAAATTACCGACTGATCTCCATAGAAGAAATACATAAAAAATCATTGTTATAAAGTTAAAATTGTTAATAAGTCTTATTAATTAAAAATTAATCAATTTGAAAATTATTAAATAATTAATATGGCTTATCTAATCAATTTATAATTTAATTTTAAAGATCATAGAGACTCACTACAATACCATATATGTTCCATGTGTGTACTTTATGTTATTAGCTAAGTCATTTATGACTTAAGAGTATTTTAATAAATATATTGATGTTATATGAAGATAATTAAATAATATGTCAAATGTATGCATTCATTATTTCATGTGATATTGGTGTTGTTAAGTTTCAGTGTGTGTAGGTTGTTACCCTAGATGGGTTTTGTCTTTGGACTTGCACTGCCTAATGATTTTATGCCTTTTTGCACTTTGGGTTTCATATTGTGGAAAGTTGATAACCTATTTATGTCACAATCTGTTCATGTGTTGTATTGGGTATATCTTTACATGATGTCATGTGATTCTTGAGTCCTTGACCTTTATGTTATTTGACCATAAGAGGTGACAACCAATATTGTGTTGAGTTATGATTTGTTCACCCTGCCACCTTGTTTCTTCTACTATGATTGTTCAATGTTTTGAGTGATGGTAGTTTTTATTATGATTTACTCTACGTTGGAGAGAGATGATTTTTATACTATTCAAGATTATTGATTTTGTGATATGAGATTATGAGAATTTGGTGATTGTTTATTAAGATGTCCATTATGGGGTGGACGGTGTGGATCCTTGTATAATATGTGATATTTATTATTATGCTCCATCATTTTACCTTAGTGATTTTCATGACTTGATTATTTATGAGGAGTATTTGTGGCTTTGAGTTTGACTTTTATTTAGTTCTTTTTTTGGATAATTAGGGTAGGTTATATAGGAGAATAGAGGGGAAGTTGCTTGCAATGAGCATTGAGGCCCTTAAGTGGTTTCTAGGATCACTCATTGTAAGTTGACTTAATAAGTGATAACTTAATGAAATTAATTGAGAGAGAAGATAAATAAGATAAATATGTGCCTCACCCATGCCTTGAGTGCTAGTATATGATAAGGATGAGAGTGGGAGAAGATGTTTGATTGGCATCTTGCATGGTTAGAATCCTTGTCTGTATGAAAGGATTACTAAGCTGTATATGGTCACTTGAGTATCGAGGTCCAAAGAGGTTGCTAGGACAAAATTCAAGGGTTAGATGTGTGTGATGACACTTCCCCATATGTGTTCTAGGTTCCTACATGAGTTTTGGTACACTTATTGGTCTCCTGATCTTTTATACTTTAAACCTTGAATATTCTTGTTACATTTTTATCCAGCGTACCTTTACACTAGTTTTGTTTGTTGGTTGTTTATTGTGTGTGTGGGCCTATTGTTATCTCCTCAGCATGGTGGGAGTGGACCTTTGGTTCCATGAGGTTGGATGGTAGTGATTCTTGTTTCCATTGAGATCCGATGTTTATGACTTTTTCTAGTATGATCCTTGTTGCAGTTATGCTTCCTTGCTCTTATCTTTCTTATGTTGTATACTTGTATCATTATATCAGTTGTGACATTCTTGGATATTGTATTATACTTTATATTTTTTTTTATCACATACCTTTTGACTTGTGTTGTGGATGTCAGTTCTTTATGTATACCTTGTGGTATCAGTTGTATCTAGGTTTCATTTATGTGATGTACTTGTTATTATTTTGTATTATGGAGACTGTATATTGTTTATTATATTTTTTAGATTAGTTAACTTACGTAATTCTACATCATGGAATGCTCAGCATTTGTAATCTATAAATGAGTTACATTTATGTGTATGTATTGTCTTATGTTATATTGCTTCCGCATTGTTATTATTTATTGATTGTAAACTCTTAAATAAATCATTCTATAAATTTAGTACTATGCTTTAGATTAATTTCTCGCCGGTTCCCTAGCGGAGCATTACATTTGGTATCAGAACCCGAATTTCTACACTAGGAACTCTGGGATTTTTTACACCCATTAGTGTTTAGTTGTTGATCATTGTAACTTATAACCTTATGGTAATAATCTGCAAGTTGTTTATTTACAATTATGTTTGATGCATATTACCTTAGTGACTATGTATTGTGTTTGGGTACATTCTCTAATGCGTCTAGGATGTTGTATTCTTAGATTTCATGAAGCGGTTACTCCCTTGAGTGTGGCTAATACTAGTCACTTTGTTATGTGTGATATTTTATGATTTATTATTTATTTTAGTTTTTGGTAATTTGTTCATGTTGTGTTTGGGCTAGCATTCAATTTTTGAACTTTATTATGCTTGGACTAGTCATCTAATTTTCTTTTCGCTATCTATTTTGTGGCATTAGTCACACTTGATTTACTGTTGAAACTCTACAGAGTATTTTATGATTTATTGTTGGACTTGCTATTCCCCCACTTGGGAGTTTTCTTTCTGTTTCGTGATTACTATTCCAAATGTTTGATATTGATAGCTCAGTTTTGTAATAAGTAATTTTTCTATCATGCTCATTATGGACCTATGATAGTATGTGTAAGGGAGGACATTGCAGAGAATGATACTAGGGTTTTTTTATCATAATAGGTCAATTGGGTCAAGGACCTAAGTCCCCAATTGAATTATGCATTGTATTCATTATAGAACCCTTGAAACACCCCTATGTAACCTTGTAATCTTTATTTGTTTGTCATCTTCCAGGAGTAATCCTAATTTTAGGGGGGGTTTATGTAGTTCCTGTTAGCACTTGCAAAATTTTCCATGGTTCCAAGTTCTTTCCCCTTGTTTCTGCAATTTTTTCTGGTCTCTAGCTAAAACCCTAAGTCTTGTTGAGTCAAATTTTTTATAAAACCCTAAACCCTCAAGGTATGTTCTATTTTTAGGTTACTTTTTTGAGCCACTTAAGTCCCATCAAATACCATGTGTGCTTTATCATTTTTTATTCTATCTCTTAGTTGCTTAACCAAAACTGAATATTCCTTTCTTTCTAGCGACTTCGCGTGACTCTTTATCTTCTGATCTCACAATGATATGGAATATGTTTTTTTCATTCAAAGATTAAACGTGCATCATTTATCATGTTTTTATACTATGACATGCATAATCTCACAATCAAATGACCAAGTAAAAGTATATTCAGCGATTAAGCGCACGTCGTTGATCTTGTTAAGTTCTTGTGTTGATCATGTGGCTTGTGTGTAATCTCAAAACAAATTCAGGGGTTAGAAATGGATTCAGTGACTTGGAAATTTTGTGTATCTCTGAATCTATAGATATACCACAGTTAAGATCAAGCATGGTTGAGTTATGTTCAGCAAAGGAGATATGGACTAAGGGGCATGCCACGTGTTCAAGATCTTGTTTTAATCTTACGGCTAGCGTTGAATCTCCAGATGATGGTCAATGCCAAGTTTTATTCAGCGATATAGCACAGGCTATAGATCTAGTCATGTCCTTGTCTTGATTGTGTGGATTGTGTTGAGTCTCCTGATGAAACTAGGGTTAATATTTTTTTCTAGCGACCTGATGACTACGTTGTGTCATAATCTCATAATGAACCCAAGTTTGAGCCAAGTCAAGTTAAATTAAATTTAGTGACTCAGAGATAACTAGTTAGCATTGAATATCCATATCTAACCAGAGGTTAAAATTAACATGTTAGGGTTATGTATTTTCTTTCAGTCATGCAATCTCCAGATTGAGACTGGGTCAAGTTAAGTCAAGATGGATTATCCAAGATCAAATCTGAACCGTCATTGTAATGTTGATCTTGGGGTTGGCATGTGATCTCACAAATAAATAAGCAAGTAAAAAATAATGCTAATATTAAATGCAAGGCATAGATTTTGATTTGATCATGTGGTGTGTGTGTAATCTCAGAGCTAACTTAGGGTAGAGCAAAAAATTTCATGACTTCAAGTTTCTTCCGTCGCATGATCTCCTGATAGACTTAAGGTTAAGATAAGGTAAACACTGATTCAGGCTTTCAGAGATTAGACATGATTTTGTCACGTGTTTCCAAGGATAGATAAATCTAAGGGCTTGTGCTAAATCTCTAAATGTGACCTTAGTTAAGTGGAATGTTTAGTGACTTTGAGATCTATTCAGTTGTGCAATCTCCAAATGAACCTGAGTCGAGATAAAGTTAAAGTCAAGTTTTCCATGGATAAATCTAAACCATAGATGCTATGTTGATCTAACGATGTGTGCGTAATATTATAAAGAATTGATCTAATACCAAAATATTGTGAGACTTGGAAAGGATCGTAGATTGGGATCAAGATAAGTGGCTGGCACTTAATCTTGCAATAAATTGATGATGTCATGATATGTCTGGAGATCTAGCACAAACGGTAGATCTTCTTTAGATCATGTGCTTGGTCTGAAATCTCACGATGAAATGAGAAAGTAAAAAAATATTTAGAGACTAAGCGGAGGTCGTCGATTATGTTATAATATTGTGGTTGGTGCATAATCTCACAATGTAACCAGAGTTAGGGAAAAGATCTAGCGACTTGGAGACAAGAGGAAATCAGCTGACTAGGGTTAAAGCATGGGTTAAATATAGGTTAAAGAGCCGAGGATAGAAATAAAGTAAAGATCAGACAAGTTCAAAAGGATCCTATGGCTTGCGTAAAGCCTCAAAGACAAAGTGATCAAAAGCTACTCATTGAGGCATTGTGCCTTGTTGCCACATGTATAATCATATTTTGAGCCTGGGTAACTTAAGATGATTTATGGATATGTTCTAAAGATATGCAGAGGCTTGATCTCGATCATCCAATTTGTTGTTCGCTCCACTTGTAGTTTTAATAACTAAATTCAAATATTCAAATAGCTTTGACTCAAAGGGTTTCATGGCAATCGACAGATATTTGATCTCAGAGCTATAAATGTTGTGATATGATCTTATGGATCAATTCTAAATAGTTGTTGAAGACTAGAGGGATATAAATCTGATATATGGAGATGCATTTATGTCCAGACTTGACAGATAGAGTTTTATAATCAGAGGATAAGTGCATACAGCGGCACCTAGTCATTTTCACATTTATGTGAGCTACTTTTAGAGTCATGCTTTTGGAATTCTTTGACCTCAGGGTACTGCGCTCACATCCATGGATTAGGGCAATTTAATTGCAGATCAAATTGCATAGATTGAAGTGAAGAGATAGGGTTTCAACTTGACAATAGAATTAAATGCTTGACATGATTGGTTGTAAACCCTAACCCTAAATGGTCTGAAGCTTGTAGTATTCTTATTCCTATAAAATAATATTCAAGACTATCTAGAAAGGGCTAGAAAATTGGGAAATTAGAAGGCATTAGGATTATACTCATTTCTAGTCTAGGATATAGCAGATGTATTTCAGATTTTATTAAGATAGGCTTGAAATTTCTTTCATCTTTTACATATTTTCGTATTGCATATTTCCTTGTCATATTGATTCGGGAACTAGTTTCATCATACTTAATATAAGTTGTTTCAGATTTGAGTCTCTCCTTTGTGTTATCTATTGAGTTGTAAGTTTTCTAGCTTACTATATAAGTCCAACTTATGCATATGTGTATTCCATAGGTATTTGATTTTGGATCAAATTAAAATCCTTTGGACATTAAATTGATTTTACCTAGATATCTACTTAAGGATCTTGTAGTGTGTGATCTGAGATTTCTTATGTTTATGGCTTTGAATCTTTTCCAATAAGGTGTTTCAGCTTCATTATTGTAATTAGGATCTATCCCAATGGATAAGGCACTAATCTAGGATTAGTATTTCTATTGAAATATATATCTAAAGTGGTTTCGTTATGTTCTGTCCCACAAAATTTAAAATCAAACTCATTACCAAAGTTCTTTACATTTCCAGTTGTTCTTCTTATCCCACCCATGGTAGTGGAGATTCAATTAATGCTAGGTTGGCATTTAGTACTTACTTACCATCTATCTATTGTTCAAATATAGAAGTAAAAGGTATTGTAAATAATAGAGTTTAGTTTAGATTAGGTGTACTCACATTGGTTTTCCAAAGCCAGAAGTGCAGAGGACAGTCTTGTCCCTATAGTTGGTCTAGTTTTCTTGTAGAGCTTTCATATTTGGAGCTAACCACTCCTAACATTAGTCTCAAGGAATATTGGTAGCTTTAAATAGCATAAACATTTTCAAACACCAACAAGATGGTGACTCTGCTGGGGAAAGAGAAGAAAAAGTGATTAGTAGGTTTAAGTGAGTTGCTCCCTTTCCCTACTAAGTCAATCCCAGAGTCTGGTTATAGAGTCATGGTTTTCAAAAAGACATATCTCATAATTATAAGAGTGAGTCTTTTCTACTTGTTTTTCATTGCAAAGTGTCTGAAAGTCTTAGTTCTGAAAGTAATACAAATACTATCTCACATGTGGTGAGTGGTGACTCCAAGTTATCTTATTTGCACCACTGTGCATGTTTGAAGGAAGACTAAAAATAAGATGTGGACATGCAATGAAGAGGAAGTAGATGATAGGACTCATGTGACTTGTATTATAATCAAGAGAGGAATCAATAAGAGACCCTATATTGGGAGTGTGTTGTAAGTTGCTAATTTAAAGAATTCCTCTACAAAGAGGTGGTGGCTCTACCAAGTTTTGAATGTTATTTGGAGGTGACTTCAAATAAAATAGTTTGCAGAAACATCATCATATTCCAGGTATTTATATTTTCATTGCATAAATTATTGTGTTCCATGAGAATAAATTATAAAAATTTTCCCTATAAAGTGGTCAGCACTAATTGAGAGGGAAGAGAGAGGTAGTTTTTAAATTATCATTCCTAATAACATGTCACACCTATATAGAGATAGGTTGTGTGGGGATATAAATTTTAGTGGTATCCCTGGATACCCAAATCATATTCCATCATAGGTCGGGGATTGCTTTCCTAAGTTCACTAGCATGGGTGAGAAATCAACTAAGGAAGATGTAGACAAGTTTGATGACTTAATAAATGGTCATAACATCACACATGAGGATGTACTGATGAGACTTTTTTCTATATATCTAGTTGATTGTGCTAGGGAATGGTTTAAAGGATTACCCCATGGTTCAATAGGATCTATGGATACACTGGAAGATTCTTTTATTGAGAAATATGGTGACAAAGAGGATAGTGTTGTTGGATGATATCAGTTTTGGTTATTGATCATGTTGTTGATATTCATGTTTTTTCACTGAAGTCAACATATATTTCTATGAAGAAGATAGACTGGCTACTTAAATGGATGAATTATACAGACACTGTATGGATGATTTAGAATGATCAAAGTTGGACTTAAGTAGAAGGATGTGTGTTGACCTTATCCCTAAGGTCACTTAACTTTATATTACATACTGTGGATGTTACAGTTGATTTAGTGAAGACTGGTTTTCTGGACTGTAACTATGATTCTAGACAGAGTAGGTCTCTGTGTTTTGGGTATATATTTCTGTCGAATAAATTTTAGAACTTGTGAGCTTACTGATGGACATCTAACATATGATAGAGTAATGGGTTGAGTTTGATTATTGATTGGTTACTGATGACGTCAGCTGTGGCGTGTATTTTGGAGAAGACCTATTCCCTGGCCGACTTTAGACATGTAACATGTGAAATTAATTGTGAGCATGAATTGCGGATATGGAAGTATATGTAATGAATTTTAAATGTTGTATACTTGTTTTAGATACCTTGTGTATCTTAACAAGGGGAAATGTAATTATTTGTATGATGGAATTCTTTAATTGGCCGACCTAGTAAATTATGTATTAGAAAATCTTAACTGGCTGACCTAATAAATTATTGTAAGAAGGTATATATGAAAGATAAATTCTTGTGAATAAATGTGATAGAGAAAAAGAAAGAGAAGAGTGGAAGCTGAAAATATTGTTGACTAATAGACACAAAGAAGAGTTGATACATCATTGGAACTGACCAAGCAAAGACAGTTGCTATCAGACAGTTCGTTGGAATGTGTATTTGCTTTATACACTTGATTCAAATTGTAAATCCTTGAGGGTGGATTTAACCTTCTTTCAGAAGTGTACCTTGGAATTGAGCCTATTATTTTCTTTGAATCCTAATAGGGTATGTCTCCTAACAGGGACTGTGTACTGAAATGTTGTAACAAGCTCCTAACAGGGCTAATATATTTTAACTGGGATACTATACTCTCAATACTTTATTTATGGGTGTTAATTCCCACCAGGGTTTTACCTTTAACAGGGTTTCCTCCACAAAAAATATTGTGTTACAATGTTGTCTATTACTATGTTATCATTTACATTTGTAGATTTGGTTTATAAAGTATAAATTTTAATAATCTAGATTACAACTGATTCACCCTGCCCCTCTCAGTTGTCTTGTGGACTGTTACTCCTAACAATTGGAATCAGAGCTATTGGTCCTCAGAGAGAAATTTTAATAGCTTGAGGTGATCTTGAAGATGACTTACTATAGGAAGGATAGTCCAAAGTTTGACTCTAAAAACTTTGACAGTTGGCAGAACAAGATGAGAACACGTTTTCTATGTCTGGGAATTGATTACTGGATGATAACAATGCACAAGGAAAAGATAGTGAATGAGAATGAATTAGAGAAAGCCAGTGAAGATAAAAATAAGTTATTCTCATGCAATATAGTTGCAAGTGAATCTTTAATCAATGTTAGTAATAATTGAGAGGGGGGTGAATCAGTGGCCTCAAAAATTTATCCTTCAAACTTTAACCACTAATCAATAAACCTCATATTATTATGTCCCTACAAGATGCATGCCATGAAATACTAATAATGATTAACTATCTATCAATTTTCTCAGTCAATCCTTATTCTTTCTTGATTACCGATAAGCAGTATAACTATTTACCGAAACTCGGTAAATAAGCAGAGTATACCAATCAATCCAAAGTTAGCTATGTAAGATGCAAGACAGTAAAGAAATGAATCATACACACATAACACATGAATTTTAATGTGGAAATCCTGTTAAGGGAAAAACCACTAGGACCGGTACCCCAAATTTTCACTCTTCTGAAGTGAGCCCTGTCAAGAGCCAACCCTGTTAAAGGTTACAAACACACTGTTAGGTGTAACCTTGTTAAGGGATTTTATACATAGAGGTTGTCACTTAGTATCAAGCATCTAATGTTTCCATCCTTGAATCATCCTCTCTCTTAGATTGTCAATAGGCATTGGGAATATCCAATGCTACTTTCATGAATCAACCTTTTTGGCACTCCTTGAGATGTACCTCAATATATAGAAGACTGTTAAGTCCTTCTCGGTTAAGAGACTTGATGCTTCAATGGTTAAATTAAAACACTGTGACCTGTTCATATTGCAACTTTGAATTGCATATTTTCAGATCTATTTAAGTACATTACCTCTCTGACCAATGTATCAATTAAATCCTTTGTGCTTCATACCTTCTGCTCTATGATGTTGTGCTCACTGTTAGTCGGTGTCTATAGAATTCCTTGGCTCTTCCTTTAGCTTGTTTGATCAGCACTGCATGAATTAGTTCTTCATCAGTTTCTCTTCAGCATTCTCTTTCTATTCACTCCCCTTAATCCCATTCGTAAATGAATTAAGCTTGTCTCTTATATAGACATAATATTCATTGTTTCTTGATTCTTGATTCTTGGCATGAAAAACAATCCAGCCAATTAGATTTAAAGCATAACTCATAATTTGTCTCATAGATATCTTCTTGCCAACTGTACAAATCAGCTTTAAATCTATCACTTATCTCTGGTCGAATAAAACAAATTAGACAACAAGTTAAGTCTATATTTAGCTCTGCCAGCTAGATATTTTGTCATTTTCTGAACTTTTTGTTTTGTTGGTCAGCTTTGTAGTTAGTTGTCGGTGACAACTGTCAGTTTTGTCGGCAATACTCTAGTTAGATTCATGATCTCTTTCCGTTGGGAAAAAGTGTATTTTCTTCTGTCGAATTAATCTTTGCTTTGGTCGTCGGGAAACACTATGACTCTTCTCGTCAGTAGTGTTGTGCATTTCATTGTCGGGTATCACTGTGCCTTTGTTCTTTTTATCTGTCCATCAGGTGCACTCCGTCAGTGTTGTTTGTCACTTAGTGAATACTTGATTTGTATTCATTACTGATAGCATAGCCTTGGTTCCTATGTTTCTCTAGAGTCTTTGGCATTGTTTACATGACCATACAGATTATATTATGTTGACATTAACTGATTTAATGCCTTGCATTATCTTCAACTTAACATTGTCAAACATTCAATCAGTTACATGTCATCAATCTCTCCCTTTGGAATTGATGGAAATATACTATATTATCATACTATACTATTTCTAATACAATATGAAATACAATAGTTGAGATTCATCAACTACCAATCTTTTTATTCTGATAACCAATAAATGTCTAACCATCGGTAAGCTCTATTTTTTTTGGCTTAGATTTGATTCTTGCAGCTCTTTTGTATCTGTCTTCAATCCCTTCACTGGATGTATGTAGAATATTTCTTTCTCTAGTATGATGTGTTCTCCTTTTGTGTCAAACTCTCTCCCTTTGATTGTTCTCCTTTCTTTTGATGTTTTGTGTTTCACTTGTCAACAACTCTCCCTTTGTATAGGATTTCCATACAATCTCTCTCTAACGATATAATATTTCCTTGTTGGAGTAATGTGCTAATAGATACATTTTCTCCCTTTTCAAAATAATGTGTGATAATATGGATAATTTCTCTCCCTTTGATAGCAATGCCAACCAAGTATTTTACTGATATCTGACATTAATGTCAAGCAATCTTTTGTCTCTATCCATAATATATTCCTTGAATTTCCCTTCTCCATCAGCAATACAACAATATTCTCTTGTGCTTGGTGTTTATATATACCTATCTATATATTGATGTATCTTTGAAGTTCATTTCTTTGCCTGCATCAACATTACTAATAATATGTAGGCTGATGCAGCCTTCAGTCATTTTACTAACCAGTAGACAAGGGTTTGACTCCTAGTCTCTTTCTTAAGTACTCAAATGCATCCTTGGGAAATGGCTTGGTGAAGATATCATCCAATTGTTTTTTTGATTACACATACTCAAGTATCACCTCTTTTCCTTGAACTTGTTCTCTTAAATAATGATACTTGATGGAAATATGCTTTGTTTTAGCATGCATGACTAGATTTTTGGAAATGTTAATTTCATTTGTATTATCACAATAGATAATTACTAGTTCTAGGATCTTCATATGTATACCTTCTAGTAACTGTTTGATCCATGCAATATTTGAGCAATTTGCAGCAGCAGAAACATACTCTGCTTTTGCAGTAGATTGTGAGATGCATCCTTGTTTCTTGATGATCCATGTGACAAGTCTGTCTCCCATGAAGAATTATCCTCCATTTGTGCTCTTTCGGTCATCAATATTTCCAGCCCAATCAGCGTCGGTAAAGACCTGAAATTTAAATTTGCCTTCTCTTTTGTACCATAAGCCATATTCCTTGGTATTCTTCAGGTGTCTTAGAATTCTTTTCACAGTATTCATATGTGATTCCCTGGGATTAACAGAAAATCTAGAAACTATTCCTACTGCATGTGTAATATCTGATCTAGTATGTACCACATACATGAGTTTTCCTATCATTGATCTATACAAAGTCTGATTTACCTCTGATGTCTTGTCCTCCTTTGTCAACTTACATCCAGTAGCCATCGGTGTTCCAACTGGTTTGGATTCTTCCATCTTGAATATTTTTAGGACCTCTTTAATGTATTTTTACTGAGTAATGAAAATACCTTCACATTGTTGCATGATCTATAGACTAAGAAAGATTGTTGCAATCAAACTATCAGCATCAGTATCTTCCTTCAAATAAAGATTATTGTTTTCACTAGTCCTTACAAATCCAATTCTTATTAGATAGGAATGAATTCTTTCATACCAGTTTTGGAGTGCTTTTTTTAATCCATACAAGGCTTTGTGAAGTCTACATACCATTTCCCTCTTGTCTGAATCAACAAACCCTTTTGGTTGTTCAATGTATACCTCTTCTTCAAGTATTCCATTTAGGAATGCAGACTTGACATCCATTTGATATACCTTGAATCCTTTATATGCAGCATAATAAAGTAATATTCTTACTCCTTCTAGCCTAGAAATGGGTGCAAAGGTCTCTCCATAGTCAATTCCTTCTTCTTGTTCATACCCCTTGCATACTAGTCTTGCTTTATTCCTTGTGACTTCTCCATTCTCATTCAGCTTATTCCTGAATATCCATTTTGTACCAATGACATTCTTGTCATCTAGTCTTGGCATAAGTGACCATGTTTTTTTTCTCAATCTTCTCAATCTCATCATTCATAGCACTTATCCATTCTTCATTATCAAGTGCACCATTGACAGATTTTGGCTCAAACTCACAAATTAGACAGCTTGAGTTCAAAGACTTACTTCTTGTTCTTGTACCAGCTTTCTTATCTCTTATGATATTGATCTCCAGATGGTTCTTTCTTACATATTTTTTGAGTGCAGGTACATCTCTTTGTCTATCATCTTGATCATCATTTTTTCCTTCATTCTATTCTTTATCACCTTGCACATTATTTTGATCATTATCCTGACCGTCGGTATTTGTAGCCTAACCGTCGGTTGTAGCATTTTGTTGTTCTATAATTAAACATTGTTGGTATGGCAGGGTGTCAGGTTCCTCATTGTAAGTGAACTTATTGTAGTCCTCAGGTTCTTTAATTCTTTCTAGTTCATTCTTCTCTGCAAATTCATCTATCTTTACATTTTCACTTTCAATAATTTTTTTAGAGGCTTTGTATAGACATTTATAAGCCTAGTTCTTGGTAGAATACCCTAGAAAAATTCTTTCATCACTCTTGGAGTCAATTTTTCCATTTCTATCATCTTTTAAGATATAACATTGACTGCCAAAAATTTTGAAATAACTTACATTGGGTGTGTATCCATACCATAGCTCATAAGGTGTCTTTTTGGTGTCTTTCTTCAATTGTACTCTGTTCAATTTGTAAATAGAAGTACTGACAGCTTCCCTCCAGAAGATTTGGGTGATGAATTTTTCTATCATTAGTGTCCTTGCACAGTCAACTATGCATATGTTCCTTCTTTCAGCAATTCCATTCTATTGTGGTGTCCTTGGTGTAGAGACCTATCTTTTGATTCCATGCTCATTACAAAAGTTAGTGAATTCATCTGATATAAATTATCCTCCTCTATCTAATCTCAAGTCAGATCCTTACCACTTTGTTTCTCTACCATAGCCTTATACCATTTAAGCATCTTGAATGCTTCAGATTTATATTTCAAAAACATAATTGTCATCATTCTAGAGTAATCATCAACAAAGAGAATAAAATATCTATCTCCATAATAACTCTTTGTCCTCATATGTCCACATAAATCAGTATGGACTAATTCTATAATTGCATCATATGTATGGGTTTTTCTTTTGAAACTAGACTTTGTCACTTTTCCTTTTTGACAATTCTTAGACATGATATTGTCAGGCTTGGTCATCGTCGGTAAGCCTCTGACATTTCTCTTTTTGCTAATCTTTATCATGTTGTCAAAGTTCACATAACACATTCTTTTGTGCCATAACTATATGTCTTCATTTGTAGCAGTCAAACAAGTGGATTCAGTATCATTAAGATAGAATAAGTTACCTTTTGTCTACTCATCAGTACCAATCATATTTCCAAATTTATTGAAGATCTTTGCCTTCTTATTTTCAAATGCAACTCTGTGACCTAAATTATTCAACTGAGAAACACTCAATAGATTATAATTCAATCCATTTACCCAATAAACATTCTCACACTTTATCTGGTTATTCAACATTATTGTTCCTCTACCTTCAACTAGACAAGTTATGTCATTACCCATTCTTACTGAACCACCTTTATAGTATTCAAAAGTCTCAAGCTATATCTTATCACCGATCATATGGTGAGTGCAACCACTATCTATGATCTAAATATAATTTTTTCTAATTTTAGATATGAGATCTGTTTCTACATACCTTTCTTCATCATCATCTGAATCATCTTTTATAGCCACAAACACCATCTCGATGTCTTCATCAGATTTGGTGTCAGTATCATCATCCTTGCATTTTGCTAGGTAACTGAACTTCTTTCCTTTGTCCTTGTAGTCTTGGGTATCTCTTCTTTTTTATTGTTGGTAGCTTCTATAATCACCTTTGTCAGACTTATTTTCATATGATTTGTCATTACTTTTGTCATCTTTTGTTTTGTTAGTACATCTTGCAGCAAATTGTCCAATCTCTTTGCAATTAAGACAAACAAGTGGTAGTTTACCTTTGTATTTACCTTTTCCTCTCTACTTTCTTCTGGCCATAAGTGCTTCAATTTTATCAAGATCATCTTCTTCATTTTCACTATCACTATCTTTTCTCATAGTGTTTTTGTGACTTGATTTACTTATTCTCATAGAAGTTTTGAATGTAGACTCTATGTTTGGTAAGACATTATTATCAAAGTTATTCATCTCAAATGAAATCAGTCTTCCAATTAAATTGTCTAGAGTAACATTGGTATTTGCTACTACTCTCATTTCATGAATGGTAGATACTCTAATAGCATAAGTCGGTAGTAAGGTTCTTAGAATTTTACTTACCACTGTATCTTCTTCTAGTACACCTCCAACTCCTCGGATAGCATTAAATACCTCTTTCATTCTTGTGTTGTATTGATTGATGTTTTCACCTTCTCTCATTTTGAGATCATCAAAATTTCCTCTAAGGCTTTCTGCCTTGGCTCTCAAAACATTTTTGTCACCACCATGCACAAGCTTTAATTTGTCCCACATCTGTTTTGCAGTTATGCATTCTTTGACATCTTCAAATTTAGCATCGGAGAGTGAGGAAGCAAGATCTATCATCATGACATTGTGTTCATGCTTCTCTCTCATTTGTTCAACTGTTGGTGCTCCTGTGGGAAACACATGTTCAGTTTCTAGAAATTGAGTAACATCATTACCAATACCTGATAAGTGGAGTCTTATCCTGCTCTTACATGAAGCAAAGTTTTCTTTGTTCAACTTGGGCACATCTCGTCTGTTCATCTTGTTATCTTTGGCTTAGGTATTAAAACCTTCCTTTTAATCACACAAGCTCTGATACCAGTTGTTAGTAATAACTGAGAGGGGTGAATCAGTGGCCTCAAAAATTTATCCTTCAAACTTTAACCACCAATCAATAAACCTCATATTATTATGTCCCTACAAGATGCATGCCATGAAATACTAATAATGATTAACTGTATGTTAGTTTTCTCTGTCAATCCTTATTCTTTCTTGATTACCAATAAGCAGTATAACTATTTATCGAAACTCAGTTGATAAGAAGAGTATACCAATTAATCTAGAGTTAGCTATGTAAGATGCAAGACAGTAAAGAAATGAATCATACACAAATAACACATGAATTTTTAACATGAAAACCCTATTAAGGGAAAAACCACTGGGACCGGTACCCCAAATTTTCACTCTATTGAAGTGAGCCATGTTAAGAGCCAACCCTGTTAAAGGTTACAAACACACTGTTAGGTGTAACTTTGTTAGAGGATTTTATACATAGAGGTTGTCACTTAGTATCGGGCATCTAATGCTGCCATCCTTGAACCAACCTCTCTCTTAGAATATCAATAGGCATTGGGCATATCCAATGCTACTTTCATGAATCAACCTTTTTGGCACTCCTTGAGATGTACCTCAATATATAGAAGATTGTTAAGTCCTGCTTGGTTAAGAGAATTGATGCTTCAATGGTTAAACTGAAAAAACTATGACCTATTCATATTTCAACTTTGAATTGTATATTTTCAGATCTATTTAAGTAAATTAGCTCTTTGACCAATGTATCAATTCAATCCTTTGTGCTCCATACCTTCTGCTCTGTGATGTTGTGCTCACTATTCATTGGTGTCTGCAGAATTCCTTAGCTCTTCCTTTAGCTTGTTTGATCAGCACTGCATGAAGTAGTTCTTCATCGGTTTCTCTTCAGCATCCTCTTTCTATTCACTCCCCTTAATCCCATTCATAAATGAATTAAGCTTGTCTCTTATATAGACATAATATTCATTGTTTCTTGATTCTTGATTCTTGGCGTGAAAAATAATCCATCCAATTAGATTTAAAGCATAACTCCTCATTTGTCTTGTAGATATCTTCTTGCCAACTGTACAAATCATCTTTAAATCTATCACTTATCTCTGGTCGAATAAAACAAACTAGACAACCAGTTAAGTCTATATTTAGCTCTACCAGCTAGATATTTTGTCATTTTCTGAACTTTCTATTCTGTCGGTCACCTTTGCAGTTAGTTTTTGGTGACAACTAACAGTTCTGTCGGTGAGACTACAATTAGCTTTGTGATCTATGTCCATCGGGAAATACTGTATTTTCTTCCATCGGGTTACTCTTTTATTTTCTCGTCGGGAAACACTGTGACTCTGCTCATTGGTAGTGTTGTGCATTTCCTTGTCGGGTATCACTGTGACTTTGTTCTTTTTCTCTGTCCGTCGGGTGCAATATGATGATATTGTTTGTCACTTAGTGAATACTTTATTTGTATTCATTACTTATAGCATAGCCTTGGTTCCTATGATTCTCTAAATTCTTTGGCATTGTTTACATGACCATATAGATTATATTATGTTGAAATTAATGACAATACAATACATTAACTGATTTAATGCCTTGCATTATCTTCAACTTAACATTGTCAAACATTCAATCAGTTACATGTCATCAAACCAGCGCATTATCAGAAGGAGAATTTACTAAAGTAAAGGACTTGGACTCTGCACATGAAATATGGTCAAGAATGGAAGCACTATATGTTGGAGACAAATTTACAAAGCAAGAAAAGTTATAGAAATGGAAGAAAAAGATGGAATCACTGAAGATGAGAGAAGATAAGAACATCTGAGAATATGCACAGAGAATTACTATGGTAGTTACTGGAATCAGGTACTCTGGAGGAACTTAAAATGAGGAAGAAGTTATTGAAAAGATACTCAGATCTTTGACACTTGCATATAGAACTAAGGTTCAGGCTATAGAGGAGATCATACCTTTGACACCGAACTTCACCATAGAGATGTTGATTGGCAATCTTTCTACATTTGAAGCCGCAGAATTGGGAGACACTCTACCTAAGTTTGAGATGGCATTCAAAGAAACCGTGCACAAATGCAAAAGAATCTTACCTAGAAATGTAAGCACAAGATTTAATTATCTAAAAGAAGAACTTGGAGTGTATGCTGATGAATGAGAACATATATAGGAAGAAGAAAGAAAGCTAGATGAAATTGTTGCACTAATTTCTAGAAGAGAAAAGAGAGGTAAGAGTAAGTTTGAGGGCAAATTACCTTTGAAATGTTTTTCATGTAACAAGATAGGACATTTTGCATCTAGATGTCCTACAAGAATTCCAAAGCACAAACCTAATTTTTTCAAATCTAAGTTCTCAAAGGATAAGGAATGTTATTATGCTAGTGAAGGTATATCTGATGATGAGAATGGTGATTATGATGATATTGGATTTATTGGTATTAAGGATGATTAACCTATGCATGAAGAAAAAGCATTAGTATCTCGAGTTGAAAAGAAATTTGAATGGGTCATAGATAGTGGTTGTTCACATCATATGACTTGAGATAAAAATAAGTTTGTGAGTTTGAAAATACATGATGGTGGTGTTGTTAGATTTGGTGACAATACTCCTAAACTTATTATTGGAATTGGATCTATTTCTTTGGATGGAAAGACTAACACTGACAATGTATTACTTGTTGATGGACTTAAGCACAATTTGTTGAGTGTTGGACAGCTAGTGGACAAGGGTTATCAACTGAACTTCATAAATGGAAAATTTTCTATCAAGATAAAAATAGGAGAATTGATAGCATATGGTACTAAATCTAGAGGTAATGTATTTGAATTGAACACATCTAAAGCTGCTTGTGTTGTTGCAAAGGTTGATGACAGTTGGTTATGGCACAAAATATTTTGTCATGTTAATTTTGATAACATTATGAAGGCAAGTATGATAAAAGAAGTAAGAGATATACCTAGAATTTTAAAGCCATCTAACACTATGTGTAGAAAATGTGTTATGGGGAAACAAACTCGAAGAACTTTCAAGAGAAAAGCTTATTCAGTGAAAGGGAAGTTGGATTTGGTGCATACAGATCTATGTGGTCCTACAAGAATAAGATCATACTATGGTGAAAGGTATTTTATACTTTTTGTTGATGACTTTTCTTGAATGATGTGGGTTACATATTTGAGAGAGAAATCTAAAGCATTTGATAAGTTCAAGTTGTTCAAAGCAAAAGTTGAGAATGAATCTGATTTAAAGATGAAATGTTTGAGATTAGAAAGAGGAGGAGAGTTTACATCAGAATTTTTTGACACGTACTATGAAGAAAATGGAATACATAGATAGACTTCAGCTCCTAAAACTCAACAACAGAATGGGATAGCAGAGCAAAGAAATAGAACCATATTAGATGATGAAAGGACTATGTTTCTGGAAGGAAATATATCACATGTTCATTGGAGAGAAGAAATTGGCACTGCTATGTACACATTAAATAGAATTCAGATCAGAGAAGGTACAAATAAAACTCCTTATGACTTATGGTTTGATTATGCACCTGCTGTGAAACATTTCAGAGTATTTGGTAGTAAATTTTAAATCAAAAGAGATGATGAAATAGGCAAGTTTGATGCTAGAAGTGATGAAGGAATCTTTCTTGGTTATTCCACTAAGAGCAAAGCATATAAATGTTTCAATCTGAGACTGAGGAAACTAATTGAAAGCGTCAATGTGAGGATAGATGAGAAATTTCAAATTCAAGAAAGAATGTATGATTATGGTCAGATAACAGAATCAACAGAAGTTGTTGATGAACCTGAAGGAACCCTGATGATCGAGAATGAGATTGAAGAAGAAGAACAGGCTGAATCTACTGAGACATTAAAGACACCAAGGTATGTAAAGAAAAACCACCCTGAATACCAAATTATTGGTGATGCAAGAAAAGGCATGATGACTAGATCTAAAGTCAGAGATGAGATCTATTTGATTTCTCAAGTTGAACCAAAGACTACTGATGAAGCATGTAAAGATGAATCTTGGACTAAAGCCAAGGAAGAAGAACTAGAATAGATAAAGAAGAACAATACATGGGAATTGGTTCCAATACCTAAGAACAAGAATGTGATTGGCACTAAGTAGGTTTTTAGAAACAAAATGGATGAAGAAGGAACAGTGGTAAGAAACAAGGCTAGCCTGGTATGTAAAGGCTACTCACAACAAGAAGGCATAGACTATGAAAAAACATTTGCACCTGTTGCTAGATTGGAAGCTGTGAGACTATTCCTTGATTATGTTGCACATAAAGACTTCAAAGTGTATTAGATGGATGTGAAATAAACATTCTTGAATGGTGATCTAGAAGAAGAAGTGTACATTGACAAACTTGATGGTTTTCCTTTGACAGATGATGAAAACATGGTTTGCAAACTGAAGAAGGCACTGTATGGACTGAAACAAGCACCGAGGGCATGGTATGCAAGACTGGATAAACATCTACTTCATCTTGGTTTCAGAAAAGGTAATGCAGACAGTAATTTGTATTTAAGAAATGATGAAGATGGAATCTTAATCATAGAAGTTTTTGTTGATGATATCCATTTTGGAGGAAATGATAAAATGAGTAAGAAGTTTGCTAAAGAAATGGAGAATGAGTTTGAAATGTCAATGATTGGTGATATGAAATTCTTTCTTGGTTTGAAAATTAATCAGAGTAAGAATGGCATATTTATATCTCAGACCAAGTATCTTAAGGAAATGTTGAAGAAATTTGGAATGGAAGATTGTAAACCTGTTGGTACACCCATGGTGACAGGGAACAAACTAACTAAAAATGATGAGAGTCAAAGTGTTGGGAAGACTAAGTATAGATCAATGATTGGAGGTCTACAATATCTGACACACACTAGACCAAATATCACCAATGCAGTTGGAAGTGTGGCTAGATATCAGGCAGATCCTAAAGAGACACATTTTGTTGTTGTGAAAATAATTTTCAGATATTTGAAAGGAACAGTAGAGTATGGATTATGGTATGAAAAATCTGATGATTTTACATTGCAGGCTTTTATTGATGTTGATTGGGCAGGTAATGTGTATGAAAAGAAGAGTACAAGTGGTGGAGCATTTTTTATTTGGAAAGAGGCTAGTTTCTTGGTTGAGCAAGAAGCAGAACTATATTGCTCAATCTACTGTTGAGTTAGAGTATGTTGCTGCTGCAATAAACTATACACAAGTTGTTTGGATGATACAAATGCTAAAGGACATTGGAATAATTTTCAAAGAGTGGGTGGTTATCCATTGTGATAACACAAGCATAGTGAATATGTCAAATAATCTTGTAATGCATTCAAAAACTAAACATATTTCCATCAAGTACCATTTCTTAAGGGAGAAGGTAGAAGATAGAGAGATTAAACTGGAGTATATTAGCACAAAGGAACAGATAGTAGATATATTTACTAAACATTTGCCAAAAGATGCTTTTGAATATCTTAGAGGCATGCTTGGAGTGATGGCCCCTCCCAGTGAAAACTAAATGATGCAGATGTGCATCAGTCCAGTAGATCTCAGAGCTATATCATTCTCTGGATTGGATGTATGGATCTACTCCTTAGGGGGAGTGACCACAGGAGAATACTATGGAGTACATTTGGGTGATCTTGCACCTAGATGATTGGACATGAATATTTGAAAAATCTACATAGTACAGAAGACTATAGATGAATTATGGCACCCTTTTCCATAGCTGCCAAAGGCGGAAGAAATCTATGTGAAAATCCTTACTATTTTGGGGATATTTGTGTTAAGGATATTAAGAATATTGTATTGAGAGAGAGTAATTTTGGGTTGATACATATGGATTTTCCCATATGTTTCCATCAATTCCAAAGGGGGATATTTTTGGATGATACCAGTTTTGGTTACTGATCATGTTGTTCATATTCATGTTTTGTCACTGATGTCAACATATATTTCTATGAAGAAGACAGACTGGCTACTTAATTGGATGAAGTATACGGACACTGTACGGATGATTAAGAATGATCAAAGTTGGACTTAAGTAGAAGTATGTGTTCTGACCTTATCCCTAAGGTCTCTTAACTTTATATTACATACTGTGGATGTTACAGTTTATTTAGTGAATACTAGTTTTCTAGACTGTAACTGTGATTCTAGACAGAGCAGGTCTCTATGTTTCGGGAATATCTTTCTATCAAAGATATTTCAAGATTACTGATGGACAACTGACATATGATAGATTAATGGGTTGAGTTTTATTATTGATTGGTCACTGATGATGTCAGTTGTGGCATGTATTCTGGAGAAGACCTATTTCCTGGCTGACTTTAGACATGTAGCGTGTGCAATTAATTGTGAGCATGAATTGCAGATCTAGAAGTATATGTAATGAATTTTAAATGGTGTATACTTTTTTTACATACTGTGTATATCTTAGCAAGGGGCTATGTAATTATTTTTATGATGGAAAGCCTTAATTGACTGACCTAGTAAATTATGTATTAGGAAATCTTAACTAGCCGACCTAATGAATTATTTTAAGAAGGTGTATATGAAAGATAAATTCTTGTGAAGAAGTGTGATAGAGAAAAAGAAAGAGAAGAGTGGAAGCTACAATATTTTTGACTGCAGGATACAAAGTAGAGTTGATACATCATTGGAACTGACCAAGCAAAGACGTTGCTACCAGACAGTTCACTAGAATGTGTATTTACTTTATACACTTAATTCGGATTGTAAATCCTTGAGGGTGACTTTAACCTTCTTTAGGCAGTGTGCCTTGGCAGTGAACCTATTATTTTCTTTGACTCCTAATAGGGACTATCTACTAAAATGTTGTAACAAGCTCCTAATAGGGATAATATCTTTTAACTGGGATACTATACTCTTAGTACTTTATTTTTGGGCGTTAATTCCCACCGGGGTTTTACCTTTAACAAGATTTCCTTGACAACAAATATTGTGTTATGGTGTTGTCTATTACTGTGTTATCATTTAAATTTGTAGATTTGGTTTATAAATTATAAATTTTAATAATCTAGATTACAACTGATTCATCCCCCCCCCCTCTCAGTTGTTTTGTGGACTGTTATTCCTAACAAGTGTATTTTTGTTGCATCTAGTTCTAAAGAACCTTTGCCAGTTTCTGTTGATGAAGAGGATCTTGAGGAGGAATAGGGATTGAAAGAACAAGTTATTTTTGCACTGTAGCAAAGAATAAAAATAAAGGTGGGAGAATAGACAATTCTTTTTTACAAGAGGTTCTTTGCTACAATGAGGAAGTTTGATATTCCTTTCTGTCCTCAGGAGGAAAATTGGGTTCCTGTGTTTATTGCAATATGTTATCTTGATTCAAATAATTAGCCAACATCCTCTAAAAAAAAACTTTTTAAATGTATCAGTAGGTGGATAGAATTAATTCAAAAGTCTGAATCTGATGCTAACTATAATCATCAAGATTATGAAGCTAGTGGACATCAAGACTTTGAAGATGAACTTATAGATGACAGTGTTACTGTTGAATCTGTAGTTTCTTTTTCTCTTCAACATAATGATGCATGTGTCTTATCTCAGTCTGATAAAAATGTATTCTAAGAGAAAGAGGATCATTCTGATGAAGAGGTAAGTTTTTTTGATAGTTCTTTTCATAACAGTGACACCAATCTTGAAACTTCAAACTAGGTTTTTGATACTGAAGATCCTGAATTTGAGGTTTCACATGAGGTCTTACCTAGTAGTGATGTTAATGAGAATGAGGGAAACCAAGATGATATAGATATGTCTAATATGGATTTTATATCTTGTTATCATGAAAGCAATGATCCTTCTCTATATGAGATAGAGGACATGTGTAGTCATCAGGATTATACTAGTTTGATAAATGAAGATGTTGATTGTGAGTGTGTATCAGAGGAGAGTGTAAATGAGGATAGTGGTTCACTTCATAGTGAACAAGTCTCAGAATTTTTGTCTAATGAATATCTAAGATCTTCAGGGTAGAATAGCTTTGAATCCCTACACCCCACACGTATTCAGTTTGACAAGGAATATATATTAGATAGTCAAAATTTTGATACTTATATTTATGATTTTCTGTGTACTTTTGTCTCACTGGGATACAACAAGAATGAATGTCACCTTTCAGATGATGAGTGTATCGATATTTTTTAAAATTCAAAAGATTGAGAGACCCCACATATGATTTTGAGTACTCACTGGGATAGATGTGTTGATTATGAATCTGTTTCAGATTCTAGGTCATTCATTAAACCATTGAAAGATGATCTCTCAACTACTCAACATATGCAATTACCTCATGAGTGTGTTGATATGTGTCCTCCTTCCAGTAGAAAAGATAGTGGTTTGTATAAAGATGATAATATACAAGTGAATTCTTTAGGGAAATCTGATATGGATATACAAACCACTGACAAGGTTCAGAATGATGTTTCTTTTGAAGAGAAGAATATGGATCATGAACTGGAGTTTCCATGTTTTGACACTAATGATGTTGAATCTTTTTCTTTTTTTATTGATGATTTGTCTCCTCTTACAGAAGATCAAAATAATGTGCAGATGGTCCCTGATTTTTATGATGAGGCTAACTCTAATATTTCTCAGATTGTTGTCCCCTATCCTTTCAAGAATGGGCTAGATCATGTCCCAAGTGGTGAGTGTCCTAAATTTTTGCATGAGGTTCAATATGATGATTACTCCATTGACATGCAACCTATTGATAGCAATAGATAAAATGATGATGACTCTAGCTACATAGAAGAGTATGAGTGCTTTTCTTAGCTGGATGGTCTTTCTCCCAGATGTGGCAGTGTAATATGAATTACTGATGTAACATAAGAAAATGTAACATATAAAATGTAATATAATAAATGGGGTAATTACATTTAATGTAAGATATAATTATGTTGTTACATTTTAAATGAGAATGTTTATTAAAATGTGCGGGATAAATAAGATGTTCCTTTTATCCTCAAATACACAAAGGAGGGATCCAAATTGATTAACCCCAAAGGAAGGATCAATGCAGAAATGAATCAATCGATTGGAAATAAGAATAAATAAGATCTTAAATTCCTCTTTAGAGAAAAGAATGTGTTATGGATTCATAAAGATTAATAACTTTAATTGAAATGAATAGGATAAAAGTACTAACTATGAAATGTTACAGATCTAAAGAATGTTGTTTTCGGGGGTCTGCACTAAGTTTCTGGAAAATGTGCAACCGAGTCTAGAATAGAAATGCAAAAATGGAAAAAACCCAGAAGTATTTTTCCGATCTGAAACAGTTGCGATTTTGAACCTCAAGTCAATGTCACCATTGACCCAAAATTTTTGATTTTGACCTAGGGCAGAATTGACCTCTAAAATCTCTGACAAAAAATCTATTTCTAGATCCTGATAGTTTGCCGAAAAGGGTATCTGAATCTGCACTCCAACTCATTGTTTCAAACCTTTTCCTGCAAGTAAAATGGTTTTTTTGTTGGGGGGAGGGTTTTTCCTTGGTCAAACCTTGGTTTTGAAATTAACCTCAAAGTATAATTGAAATTTCATAAGTAAAACAAAGTAGATAAACAAATTCACCTTGCTTGTATGAAAAACCTTGGGGCGGATTCAAATCCGTGGATCCACAAGTATATATGCACCAAATGGATGTAGAATGTAGAATATAAGATTTCTCAAATAAATTTATTCTAGATATTCAACACCAATCTTGAATGGATATTTGAATAAGAAGAGGCTTGGAGGAATGTGGATAGAGAAATCTTCAAAAAGAGGGCTCTGTTAGAAATTTTTCTTGTAGAATCAATATATAACAATAAATTCTTGACGCTTAGATTCCCAATTCATATTCATAAAGGGAAAAGGATAATTAAAAATGATATTATCCTTCTTCACTTTGGTCTCCATAGACCCAGGTGGGTGTACCTATCTTTAGACTCACTGTTTAACAGTAAACCTTACAGTGGATTAAGGACATTCATCCTTCTTCTTTTTAAAGTCCCTAGACTTAGGAAGGCTAACCTTATGATTCACTCTTCAAGGAATTAGCAAGATGAATTGCATCCTTTGAATACAATCAACCATGAATACTCTCAAAAATAGAAATGTAAAGATTTAAATTGATTTAAAATTTATAATGCAAACTGCTTATCAGAATTTAGACTAGTGCCTAATCTCGGGCAAAGATTCCAATGAAATGTAAATCCATATAAAATCAATTAATAAGAACATAAATAAAATGCCAGATAGTATGCCTTAAAAACTATCCTCTCATTCTCATATCCATGTATCAAATTCTCATACTAACACCTAGCCCTCTGGGATTACTCACAAGATTGACTCCTCCCTTGAAGGAAACTCACAAGTAATTGGATAGTTACCTTGTAACCAGCATGTTCAGAATGCCTTACAAACTAAACATACAACAACATAAATAGAAGAACAAAAAGACATCATAGATCTAAAACAGGAGATTCCACTGTATGTTATTAATATCTTTCTGCTTCAATACATTCAGATAGACCAAAGCTTGAAAAAACTAAACAAAGTATCAAGTCTGCATTGCTGTTGTAAATTCCACCATGCTTGTTACAATGGATAAAAAGCTAGATATAGGAGAATGGGAAAAACAAATTTAGTCACCGACACTTGTCCTTCTCCTTCAAGAAAATATCTGCAACTGCTTCTTTCTCTAACTGCAAAAATCTAATTTTCTCTACACTCAAATGGTTTGCAAAATCAGAATCCTCATTTTGAGACCTTTCCGATGATATATGATACTTCATATTTTGGATAACAATTGCCCCCTAAATCACTTAAACAAACTTCCTCTCCCGTGCAAACTTTCTGAATATTCTGAATATCTTGAAATATTTGAATTTACATGTCTTTTCAATAGTTAGACTATTGAATTGAAATGACATTTCATTTTAATATTTTGCACATATTATCTATATTTTGCACTGATTTTTCCTTTTATTGCCTTTATTCTCAAGAATGCACCAGATTTGGACACTTGGCATGCTCTAATTCACTACTCTAAACTGGCTTTGCACTCACCTTCAAACCCTGGTTCCTTTTGGAGACTTGGAGAGTACTTAGTCTCTATGTCTCTATGAAATTTCCTTGACCATGGTTAGATCTAGAGACTTGGAGATAAGCCTTAGTCTCTAAGTCTCTGAATAGACTTAGGCTTAACCATGCCTTGACCATGCTTTGACCATAGTTACTTCTGCACAGTGTATCTCCAAGTCTCTAAAATATTTCACTAACCATGATTAGATCTAGAGACTTGGAGACAAGCCTTAGTCTCTAAGTCTCTGAATAGACTTAACTCAACCACCTCTTAACCATAGTTATCATTTGCTCAATGTCTCTAAGTCTTTGAAAGACCTTCTTAACCTTGAGTTCGATCTGGAGACTTAGAGACTACTTTAGTCTCTAAGTCTCTGAATGATTTTGTTAACACTGATTTGATTTGGAGACTTGGAGACTACTTGATCTGGACACTTTGAGACTATTCGATCTGGAGACTTGGAGACTACTTGATCTAGACTTGGAGACTACTTGATCTAGAGACTTGGAGACTACATTAGTCTCTAAGTCTCTAAAAGATTTTCTTAACCAAGATTCAATCTGGAGACTTGTAGACTACTTTATCTGGAGACTTGGAGACTATTTGATCTGGGGACTTGGAGACTATTCGATCTAGAGACTTGGAGACTACTTTAGTCTCTAAGTCTCTGAAAGATTTTCTTAACTATGATTCGATCTAGAGACTTTGAGACTACTTTAGTCTCTAAGTCTCTGAAATATTTTCTTTACCATGATTAGATTGGACACTTTGAGACTACTTTAGTCTCTAAGTCTCTGAAAGATTTTCTTAACCATGATTCGATCTAGAGACTTGGAGACTACTTTAGTCTCTAAGTCTCTGAATAATCTTAACTCATTCTGAGCTCAAAATAATGGGGCCCACAAATGAGCCTCCTGGCTCTTTCTTTACAATGCATACAAGCATTGTAACATAAAATTACTAAAAAAGTTCCAAACCCCATGCATGTGGGATAAATGTCTAAAAGCATTATTGATTGTTTATTTTTGCCAATATTCAGAGGACCGTAACTTTTGATTTTCAAACTGGGTTTCTCTAAAATTATTGTTGTAGAGTGCATGCATGATCATCTCAAACATATTAAAACTTCAGCCTGATCAAGTTTGTATATTTTGATAAATGACTAAAAATGTGACTGGTTGTGCTCACACATTTGCAATTAAAAATTGAGATGGTTCAGAAACTTTGCTTACTTTCCACACTTTGTATTTAGTTCACATGGCTGCATTTTTTCTTCCATATTTAAAATGCTTTCTCATGCCTTATTTGTGCTCAACACTTTGCATTTTATCACACTGGATTCACACTCACCATGCGTAGGCTTCTTGAAATCTCATTTTTTTTCAATGCCACGCCCATGCTTCTACATTCTTCAATGTACCAAAATATAGTCTACTGTGCACCCGGAGCACAAGACATTAAACTGGCTATCATTACAACCACTTTTGATATTTCTGCAAAATGACCTCATTAATGGCAAATGACCTTTGGAACTGGCCTAGAAAACTAACCAAATAATGAGATGAGATCTTGAGACTTGGAGAACTCACAAACTTTTATGTCAACAATCACCCTGCAACATATCTTGTCTTGACACTTGGCAACTTACTAATTTCTGCAAATGCACTTGTCAAACTGCATGAAAACTACCTTTGATTTTGACTTCAAAAACTTAACCAAAGAAACACTTATCTGAGCCTTAAAGCATGGATTCACTCTCATACAAGGAAAATGAATTGGCCATTAACTTGTTCTGATGATCAACTAGTCAATTGGCATCAATCTGCAAAGTCAGCACTTTACCACTTTCTGAACTTAAAACACAATAAATTATAGAAATTGGATTTGGAATCAATTAGACAACGTGGAAATTGGATTGGTCATAGTCTATAAATCTTCAGGAAGGTACACTTTCATTTTTTCAATGTGGGGTATAAGTCAATTCTTCAAAATCTTGAAATAGGCACAAGTGGTGGGACCTCAACGTAAGGTACTTAGAAATTCTGCATTTGACACTTAGGAAATTAGAATTAATTACAAACAAAATAGTTTTGGAAAATTTATCAACTAAGCTCACAGAGTTCTTCAAATGGACAAGAAGAATTACTTCCATGCCTAAAAAAATACCAAAACCCTTATTTCTTGAATAACAACCATGCATTAGATACAAACCTCTGAAGTAGGTCACTTTGTGAGAACTGGAAACATGCATAAATGCATATTTGGGTAAATATCTCCAAATGGCTACCTCCAAAACTTGTCAAAACTCAAATCTGAAAGCCGGAACCCACTGCACTTTCTAAAAGAAAGGTGTTTAACCCACTCCCCATTTGGTATCTCATGAAAACCATCGGGTCACTTTTTACAAGTATCCAAAATAGGCCTTTTCCTCAAGCTTTTTAAGACAACAACTTACACTTAGAGAAATTTTCAGTATACTCACTCCAAAATGTACCCAGACTTTTGGATTTCCAACAGTGGCTCTGATTGAGGACGTGTGCCCCATGCGGGCATGCAGAGAACCTCAAAATCTCATGGTTAAAGCAGACTAGTCAAAATTCAAATCAGATTTTATTATCTCTTCTCTTTTCTCCTTTCTCTTTAATCTCTCCAAAATAGGAAACCTCTTATTGAAAGAAAACACACCACTCAACTAAAAGGAAAGTGACTATACAACATGTACATTAATTATGAAAATTTTCAAACCTCTTCACAACTGAAACCAACACTTTCCTCTATCAAAAATATGGTTTTCTTCTTGGCATACAAATATCAAAATGAAAATGTACTTGTACAGCTGCTATTCAAACTCACAAGGAATCATAAAAATGAAGAATACCTTATTTGAAATTCCTTTCATGCCTTTATAATTTCTTCCATCAGAGCCAGTATAACCAAAAGTATGAAACTCATTCTTCACATCAGAAAATATGAACCATGACAATGAGGAAATGCATCATCATAAGAAACATCAAACTCCACTTTCATTACCCCCTCATTAGCCGGTTGATCCATAAAAAATCTAAATGACTCATACTCACATAAGCCATGGATACCAAAATCTGGAAAAACTTCAATATGGAAAGACATATCAGCATGTTTCTCAAAACATGGATTGGAAACCTCTTCCACTTGCAAATTACCCACATGGTCACAAGGAGACAGCTGATCAACATCATAGTCCTTCTCACTACATGGAACAATGAACCCAACAAATGAACATTCAAACTCACAATCACTTTTAGCCCAAGAATAAATACATTATAATTTCTTAGTCGATATTGACACAGTTTCAACATCAAAATCAGAATAAATCAAATCTGAAAACTCCATACATTCCTCAAACAATGGATTAACAACACCACGCTTTTCTCCTATATGAACATGGTAGAAAAGAGATGGCTGATCTGTATCAATTTCCTCATCAAATACATCATTAGTAACAACTTTGAAGACATTAGTACCCCTGTTGTCATAATCACTATCATAATCACTTTCAACATATGATTTAGAATCAGAGATATCAATATAAGTAGATTCAACACTTCTATCATTAGGAAAAGAAGTGGATGACAAATTCATACTACCTTCTTCAAGCAGAGGAGATGGGAAAAGACACCAATCATCCTCAAGTTTCTCATCATGTGTAAGATTTTCATTACACGAACAAACTATATGCTTCAATTGATCATCATTAAATGAAGGGATTTCAAAAACACACTCATCTAGCACTTTACCCTTTGACTGAAAAGACTCAACTAACTGATCCTCATTCTGATTTTTATCCATAATATCATGATAAATTTGCAAGATAGTATCATACTCCATCTCATAAGGAAGACCATCATTTACTATCCCTCTTTCCTTAAGTTTTGACACCAATTCCACTTCAAAGCTCTTGATACCAAACTCATTTGTATCATGCTAATGTAAAAGATTATTTTCAAAATTGGTGAATATACTCTTACCTTCACATGTTGATTTGAATTCATTTCCATGAATTCTCTTATCCTACCATGCTATACTAGGCTCACACAACAGATCAGCATTCTCCAACATATCATTCTCTTGCGGGACATAGGTTTCAGCATCCTCTTGATCATCATAAGAGTGTAAAACATATACATCCTCTTCATCATTCAAAACTTTGTTAGTATCATTGCATCTAGGATCAAAATGAGAGGGTGTTTTTGGTATAAATTTGTAAGTCAAAGATTCATTGAGCAAGTCAACATCATAATTTTTTGAAACATCATTAATTGCTACCATTTCTTGGACATATGTATTGCTATCTTCATTATAAGTTTCTTCTGTATGAAACAAAGGATTATTAACCATGCATCTATTCAAATCTGAATTTAAAACCTGATTTGAAACCAAAGCAAAGGTATCAATACACCTACTTGGAGCTGAAAAAATGTCATGATACTCTTTTCCATTCTCAAATGTATTTTTCTAGAAAATCCCTCTAGAGAAATGGTTCTTTGTCAATTCATACTTGGCATTGTTTTCAATTTCTACTGCTATCCTATAAGCTTGATGCAAAGTCTTAGGTTCCTTGTCTCTCAACCTATAACTCATCTTATTTTCAAATGCATCAAATTAAACCACAACACACACATGATCTTGAGGTCTATTTCTTTCAAGTATTTCATGCAAAGCTCTTGCAAATCTGATATTGAAATCGGGATGGTGCAGGAGCACACCTAGGCTAACCTCCATGTTTTAGTCATTTTTGGCTTGTACTTGACATTGGCCAAGTCAAGATATTTAGGTTTTTTTTAGACCTTATAAGGTTATTTCAATGTGGGCTAGGTGAGTTATTCATTAGGACTAAGGTCACCAAATTAGCCATTGTTAGTAGTTTTTATATTTCTTAGGCTTAGTTGCTTAATGTTGAATTTGAGCCTTGAATGTGTCTTAAAAACATAAGTGATGTCATAGAGATGCCATAAGGCCATAAATTCTCTTTGATCCTTTAAATGAAGAGGTTAGAGGTCCTAAAACTCAGGGAGGAGGCATAATGGCAAAGATGCCAAAAGTTGCTAACATGTTCTCATGACAACATTTGCAATTATTGTAAATGTTGCATGCAACTTGGTTACCTTGGATCCCCCTACAAAATAGGAGTGGGGAATTGACCAACAAGGCCTAGAAACATGGAATGAGGCATCTAATGTGAGAGGAGGCTCAAATCTTGAAATAGAGGATGGATTATAACAAGTTTTGAATTTGAATAGAGCTCTCCAACTTTGTGTTTTCAGAAAATTCAAGCATTTGTGTGTGACAGTGATACCTAATAGATTGAATGCCCCAACTTAGCTGTTTTTTTGTGTTCTTAGGATAATTTTTAGTGTTTTTCATTCAGTGAACTAGTATTTTTGAGTTATTCTAGGGTCGTAGTTAAATTTTTTTCAATCTAGAGAGTTCATTGGTCCTGTCCTGACCAATCAGTCAGTTCATGGCTCCCCCATGAAAACTAACCATGGGATCTTCCTGAAAGTGGTTGGATATGAAAGGGGATTCACTAGTCTATATATATTTAGGATTAGGAGTCATGAAAGGTTGATTTTCTATTTTTAGTGCCAAGCCCTAGGCGAGCAGACACTGTCCGGTTAGAGGTTTGGAGATGAAAGATTGAGAATATCTTGCAGGGTAGAGAAGAACTGTACGGGATAAGTGAATTTCTAGATAGGATCTAGTCATATCCTAACATGAAATGAGGATTGAGTTCATACCAATCCATTCGACCAAGTTTTGAGCAAGTTTTCAACTAGGTTGCAGACAGTCCTAGAAATTAGGCCTATTAACCCTATTGGACCTAGATTGTAGGAATCCTATGTGTGGAGGGTTTAGGAAACTACAAAGTTCAAAATATATTGTAAAGTGATAAAGGGTATCTGAATGTGTGATTGGTTTTTCAACTTCTTTGGGAAAGTTTTGAAAAAATTGGGAAAAACACACTATAAAAGGCTACAAGGACAATAAGCCCAATTAGGCCGCTTGAAGACAAAACTTGGACTCGACTGAAAATGGTCATGAGATCCCTCAAAATGGATCCAATTGGAAGTAAATGAAATTTTTCCATGATGATGATCACCCCTGCAATGAATCTTTGAATTCTAGAGTGGATTTGGCACTTAGATCTTTCTAGGTGTAGTGGGAGAAGTGAAGATTTGAACTAACTAAAAGGTGTTATTCTTTCAAGGCGAAGCACATGAGTTGAGATCTCTTAGAGAAGAGTTGTAATTGGACTTAGTCAATCATCTAAGCCAATCAAGACCTAGAGGAGATTATGTTCTTAGAAGAGACATGCTAAGGTATCTTTTTTGAAGTGCTAAAAAGCCTTGGAACACTCACATCATATTGGTATCAGAGCTTGATTGAGATCAGGCTTGTGGTGGATGTTTCAGCCTACTAAATCAGTTGGAGAGAATACACCATTTGGATTAGTAGAAGACAAAACCATGGTGACTAACACTGAGTTAGCCAAAAAGGTGGATGAGAAAGAAGAAGACAACAAGTTGTTAAGAGAAAGGTTGTCTCACATGGAGCAACTCTTGGGAGAAGTCCAAGACAAAGCTGAGAAGATGAAAGATAAGATAGATCAGAAAGAAGAAGAAGAAGGAAGGGAGAAGGGAGTGGATTTAGAAGAGGAAGTTCCAACCCCTGACCCTATCAGTGACCAAGAACCCTTCTTAAAGGCACTAAAGGCTTTAAGTGGCAAAGCTTTGGAGGGTGTACCACTTTTTAGTGGAAAAATGGATCTAGATTCATTTGTGGATTGGATTGACAGTATAGAGAACCATTTCAAATGTGATAGTATCATAGAGGCCCAAAAAGTGAGTGTGGCCAAGTCAATATTGAGAGGATCAACTCTCACATGGTGGAAGTTTGTTTGAACTGAAAGGGAGAAAGAAGGAAAGAGTCCTATAGTCTCATGGAAGGGCATGGTGACTAAGTTCAAGAAGACTTACTTGCCTAATGATTATGAGGTTTAGTTGCATAGGAGAAGACACAATCTTAGACAAAAAGATTTGGATGTACAAGCATACATCGAAGAGTTCCAAAAGTTGTGCTTAAGATTACAAGTGGTGGAGGATGAAAGCATCAAACTAGCTAGATATTTTAATGGACTCAAGTGGTCTATTCAAGAAGGCATGATTCTTGTGAACTTCAAAAATATCTGCCAATGTTATCAAATGGCCTTAAAGATAGAGGAGAAAGGCAAAAGAAAACAAGATCAAACCTCCAAAGAAAGAGGTAAAGGAAGGCGTAGTAGAGGATCAAGAGGTGGCTATGGTGGAAGAGGTTCAAAATCAAGGACACAAGGAGAAGTCAAGAACACTGAGCAGAAAGAGGGAAGTTCTAGTAGAGGTGGTAGAGGAAGGAACTCAAACTTCAGAGGAAGAAGTGGTGGACAAGGAAGAGGCTATTAATTTTCCAATATGAAATGATATCATTGAAACCAAATGGGACACCATGCCTATAGGTGTCCAGAGAAGGGTAGTACTTCTCAAGGAGGTAACAAGAGAACTAATTTAGTTCATGAAGAGACAAATGCAAAAAAGACACACTCTGAGGTACCCTTTAATTCAGAAGAAGGTGAGAACCTCATGATGAGGAGAACATTGATCAAGGAACCAATTAGATAAGATCCAAGCCAAAGAAGGTCCCTATTTAGAATCAAATGTAAGGTTATGGGTAAAGTATGTAGAGTCATAGTGGACTTAGGGTCTATTGACAAAATCATGTTAGAAGAAGAAGTCATCAAGTTAGGCATGACAAGGATACCTCATACCCATCCTTACAAGGTCACATGGCTCAATAAGGGACATCATGTCTTAGTCAACGGGAAAGCTTGGGTAGAGTTCTCTATAGGGAGATATAAGGACAAGGTTTTATGTGATGTGATGCCCATGGATGAATGTCACTTGCTCCTAGGAAGACCATGGCAATTTGACCACCAAGCTATCCATGATGGAGTGAAGAACTCCTATACATTCAAGAAGGATAAAGTAACTTTCAAAATCCAATCATTGTTAGAAGATGCAGATGTGAAGACAGCAGGTCCTAATGTGCTTATGGTGGGTGAAAAATAATTCATAGAATCCATGGAAGAAGGAGAAGGAGTTGGCTATGCATTGGTGCTAAGTCCAAGAGAAAATAATGAAGAAAAAGGAGAAAAGAAATCAGAGATACCTAAGGAGATACAAAGCATGTTGTAGACTTATGAAGGCGTAGTAAGTGATGGACAACCATTATCATTACCCCCTACAAGAGCCATAATTTATAGGATAGACTTCATACCCAGAGCTACCCTACCTAATAAGGAAGCTTACAAGATGAGCCCTCAACAAAATGAGGAAATTGCTAGGCAAATAGAAGAAATCCTTAGCCAAGGCCTTATCAAGAAAAGCATTAGCCCTTGTTTAGTACCTACTATCCTAGCACTAAAGAAAGGAGGAAAATGGAGGCTTTGTACTGATTCAAGAGCCATAAATAGGATAACCATTAGGTATAGGTTCCCAATACCTAGGATTGAGGACCTAATGGATTGTCTAGGTGAAGCCAAGTACTATAGCAAGATAGACTTGAAGAGTGGGTATCACCAAATTAGGATACATGAGGGTGATGAATAGAATACAGACTTTAAAACCAATGAAGGTTTGTATGAATGGCTTGTCATGCCATTTGGACTGTCTAATGCCCCCTCTACATTCATGAGGCTCATAAATGAAGTCCTCAAAGACTACATTGGAAAATTTGTAGTAGTATATCTTGATGATATACTAATTTATAGTAGGACAAGAGAGGAACATCTTCAACACCTTGAGATTGTCTTCAAGAAGCTGCATGAAGAGAAGTTGATGATCAACTTGGAGAAATTTGAGTTCATCAAAATAGAGCTAGTGTACCTTGGGTTTGTTATCTCTCATGGAAATCTGAAAATGGACAAAAGTAAAGTGGAAGCCATCATGAATTTTCCTACTCCAAGGAGAAAAATAGAGGTAAGAAGTATTCATGGCCTTTCTTAGTATTATAGGAAGTTTATAAGGCAGTTTAGTGCTATTTGTGCTCCTATGTCGGACATAATCAAAGGAGGGATGAATACTAAGCTCATATGGAATGAACAAGCCACTAAGAGCTTTGAGTTATTGAAAGAAAAGATTTCTACCCAACCTGGCTTAGTCTTTCCAAGCTTTGAGAAGCTTTTCACCATTGAGTGTGATGCAAACAATGTGACTATTGGAGTTGTCCTAAGCCAAGAGGGCAGACCAGTAGCATTTCATTTAGAAAAGTTGAATGAAGCCAAGAGGAAGTATTCTTCCTATGACCTTGAAATGTATGCATTGGTTCAAACTTAAAAGAAATGGAGACACTATTTACTCCCCAAGGAGTACATAGTCTACTCGGATAATCAAGCTTTAAGTTTCTTGAATTCACAAGAAAAGTTAAGTCACAAGCACATGAAGTGGGTTGAGTACCTACAAGCTTATACCTTTAATATAGAACACAAGAAAGGTGTCCTCAATAAAGTGGTAGATTCATTGTCTAGAAGAGCTCTCACAATTCAATAAATTTGGTTGAAGAGTATGGGAATAGATCACTTCAAGGATCTATATGTTGATGATGAAGACTTTGCAGACATTTATAAGGTATGTGCTGAATTCAAGAATAATTTTCATAGAAAGTATGTTGAATACACTTTGCAAAGTAGCCTTTTTTTTAAGGGAAATCAATTGTGTGTCCCTAGAGGGTTTATTAGGGAGAACTTAATCCAAGAAAAGCGCAATGGTGCATTGAGTGGTCACTTTTGGATCACTAAGACCCAAGAACTTATTCAAAGTTTCTATTATTGGCCAAGGATGAATCTTGATGTCAGGAGGTATGTGGAAAGTTGTATTGTATGTCAAAGAGCAAAGGGTGCTTCTTCAAATTTAGGCCTTTATTAGCCACTACCTATTCCCACTAGGTCATGGGAATGCTTGAGCATGGATTTTGTAGTTGGGCTACCCAAGACAAGATAAGGCATGGATAGTGTATATGTAGTTGTAGAAAGATTCAACAAGATGGCTCACTTTGTGCCTTGCAACACCACTAATGATGCTAGCCAAATAGCCTCTCTCTTCTTCAAAGAGATAGTAAGAATCCATGGGTTACCTATGAGCATTGTGTCAGATAGAGACACTAAATTTATGAGTCATTTTTGGAAGACTCTTTGGCAAAGATTGGGCACTAATTTATCCTTTGGGTTTGCATACCATCCCCAAACTGATGGTCAGAATGAAGTGGTGAATAGGAGCCTTGGAAATCTTCTAAGGTGCTTGACCAAGGAATATGGTCAACAATGGGATCAGTTGATTGGGCAAGATGAGTATGCCAACAATGACACAATAAATCGGACAACAGGGAAGAGCCCCTTTGAGATAGTATATGGATTGCATCCTAGAGGAGTCTATGAGTTGAGAGACTTGAAGGATGGAGTGAAGGAAAGTGGATATGCAAATGATTTTTCTTATGTAATGCAGGAGATACATGATACAGTCAGGAAGACTTTGACAAACAACACCTTGAAACATAAAACCAAGGTTGATGAAGGTAGAAGAAAAGTTCAGTTCAATGTGGGTGACATGGTCATGGTGCATCTTAACAAGTCAAGACTTCAAAAGGGAGTCCCTCACAAGTTGTAGATGAGAAGGATAGGTCCCTGTCCTATCTTAGCTAGGTATGGTGATAATGCTTTCAGAGTTGAGCTCTCAGAAGACAGTGGACTGTCACCTATTTTCAATATTGCAGACTTAGTCCATTACAAAGGACCACAGGAAGACATGGATCAGAGTCTCCAAGAAGTGATCAGAGATGTGGAATATCTCCAATTACCCCCTGCTACAGTCATAGGAGCTGACATTGTATTGGATACTAGAGTCTACAAACAAACTAGAACCAAAGAATACAAAGAACACTTGGTAAAGAAGAATGGTCAAACCAATGTTGATGCAGTATGGGTAAAGGAATCAGAGTTCAAAAAGATGAGGATTGATCCAAGCATCCTCAATCCAAGGGTGGATTGAAATTTTTGTTTTGCGGAGGATGGTGTAGGAACACACCTAGGCTGACCTCCATGTTTTAGTCATTTTTGGCTTGTACTTGACATTGGCCAAGTCAAGATAGTTAGGTTGTTTTTAGACCTTAGAAGTTCATTTCAATGTGGGCTAGGTGAGTTATTCATTAGGACTAAGGTCACCAAATTAGCCATTGTTAGTAGTTTTTATATTTCTTAGGCTTAGTTTCTTAATGTTGAATTTGAGCCTTGAATGTGTCTTAAACACATAAGTGATGTCATAGAGATGCCATAAGGCCATAAATGATCTTGGATCCTCAAAATGAAGAGGTTAGAGTTCCTAAAACTTAGGGAGGAGGCATAATGGAAAAGATGCCAAAAGTTGCTAAAATGTTGTCATGACAACATTTGCAATTATTGTAAATGTTGCATGCAACTCAGTTACCTTGGATCCACCTACAAAATAGGAGTGGGGAATCGATCAAAAAGGCATAGAAACATGGAATGAGGAATCTAATGTGAGGGGAGGCTTGAATCTCGATATAGAGGATGGATTTAATGAGTTTTGAATTTGAATAGAGCTCCGCAACTATATGTTTTCAGAAAATCTGAGCATTTATGTGTGACAGTGATACCTAATGGATTGAATGCCCAGACTTAGTTGTTTTTTTGTGTTCTTAGCATAATTTTTAGTGTTTTTCATTTATTTAACTAGTAGTTTTGAGTTATTCTAGGGCCGTAGTTAAATTGTTTTCAATCTAGAGAGTCCACTGGTCCTGTCTTGACCAGTTAGTCAGTTCATGGTTCCCCCATGAAAACTAACCATGGGATCTTCCTGGAAGTGGTTGGATATGAAAGGGGAGTCACTATTCTATATATATCTAGGATTATGAGTCATGAAAGGTTGAGTTGCTATTTTTAAGGTCGAGTTTCTATTTTTAGTGCCAAGCCCTAGGCGAGTAGACACTGTTCGGTTAGAGGTTTGGAGATGAAAGATTGAGCATATCTTGCAGGGTAGAGAAGAAATGTATGGGATAAGTGTAGTTATAGATAGGTTCTATTCATATCCTAACATTCTATGAGGATTGAGTTCATACCAATCCATTCGACCAAGTTTTGAGCAAGTTTTCAACTAGGTTGCAGACAGTCCTAGAAATTAGGCCTATTAGCCCTTTTGGACCTAGATTGTTGGAATCCTATGTATGAGGGGTTTAGGAAAATAAAACCTTAAAAATATCTTGTAAATTGATAAATGGTATCTGAATCTGTGATTTTTTTTTCAACTTATTTGGAAAAATGTTTAAAGAATTGGGAAAAATACACTGAAAAAGGCTACAAGGAAATAAGCCCAATTAGGCCTCTTGAAGACAAAACTTGGACTCGACTAAAAATGGTCATGAGATCCCTCAAAATGGATCTAATTGGAATTAAATGGAATTTTTCCATCATGATGATCATCCCTACAATGAATCTTTGAAAGCTAGAGTGGAGTTGGCACTTAGATCTTTCTAGGTGTAGTGGGAGAAGTGAAGATTTGAACTAACTAAAAGGTGTTAATCTTTCAAGGTGAAACACATGAGTTGAGAACTCTTAGAGAAGAGTTGTAATTGGACTTAGTTAATCATCTAAGTTAATTAGGACCTAGAGCAGATTAGGTTCCTAGAAGAGACAAGCTAAGGTCTCTTGGTTGAAGTGCTAGCAAGCTTTGGAACACTCCCATCACAGGAACTAATTCATCTTTTTTAATCTTAAGATTCAACCAATTAGTAAATACATCACTCAAATTCATTCTCTCACAAAATTGTTCCATAAAAGTAACATGTAATTCATCCCAAGAAGAAATTGAACAAGCTGGTAGAAAAGAAAACTAGTCCCTAGCATTACCTTTCAAAGTTTGGACAAACAACTTCATGTATAAATCTTCATACTTTATTTCAAAGTCACCCAATAAATAAATGAACATTTGAACATGATGAATGGATGAAACAACTTGATCTCCACAAAATTCTAGCAAATAATCTCTGATTTCATGAGGCACATCATGTGGAAAATATTTAATGCCATCAAAACACAATGGCCCATACCTCTTGGTATGAAAGGATTTCAAAATACCCTTGCTGGTCTGAACTTTAGGTGGAAAGAAATTTGACATTATACTAATTTGAAAACACCTCTTTCCTAGTGCTGAAAACACTCAATAGAGGCAATCCATTTAAATCACTCGATTCTCATGAAAGAAAAATACATAAGAAAAATACCTTTGTTGTTGCTACTGAAATACTCTTTCACGACCAATAGAGGTAAACATACTCACACAACCAACTGATATTTCTCCTTCCTTACCAAAACAAACTGACAAGGGCTTCAAATCTGCAAACAATATACTACAAATCTCTAAAATTTTACATGTAAATCAATGCTACTAGGCTGCACAAGAATTCCGAGTTGTCACCCACAAAGTGTGGAATTAAAATTCACAAACTAATCAAGAAATGGACAATGAACAATTAGTCATTAAAGAATTTACAAAAAAACATTTCTTCCCCAGTAGAGTCACCATTTTGTTAGCACGACTCGGATGGGAAAACTCAACTAAAATTTGATTTAACTTTTAAAAATAACACAAGGGATTTTTTGAAAATTTTACAAGACTATGTAATCTTTATCCCCAGTAGAGTCGCCATTTTGTTAGCACTTTTTCTTGTAGAATCAATATTGAAAAATAAATACTTGACTCTTAGCTTCCCAATTTTGATTCATACATGGAAAAGGCTAATTAACAAGGATATTATCCTTCTTCACTTTGGTCTCCATAGACCCAGGCGGGTGTACCTATCTTCAAACTCGCTGCTTAACAGTAAACCTTACAGTGGATTAAGAATATTCATCCTTCTTCTTTTTAAATTCCCTGGACTTAGGAAGGCTAACCTTATGATTCATTCTTCAAGGAATCAGCAAGATTAATTGCATCCTTCGAATATAATCAAACATGAATACTCTCAGAAATAGAAATGTAAAGATTTAATTTGATTTAAAATAGATGATGAGAACTTCTTATCAAAATTTAGACCAGTGCCTAATCCCAGGCAAAGATTCTGATGAAATGTAAATCCATAGAAAATAAATTAAAAAGAACACAAATAAAACCCCAAATAGTGTGCCTTACAAACTATCCTCTCATTCTCATATCCATGTATCAAATTCTCATACTAATACCTAGCCCTCTGGGATTACCCACAAGACTGACTCCTCCCTTGAAGGAAACTCACAAGTAATTGCATAGTTACTTTGTATCCAGTATGTTCAGAATGCCTTATAAACTAAACATACAAGAGCATAAATAGAAGTACAAAAAGACATCATAGATCTAAAATAGGAGATTCCATTGTATGTTATTAATATCTTTCTGCTTCAATACATTCAGATAGACCAAAGCTTGAAAAAACAAAACAAAGTATCAAGTGTGCATTGCAGTTGTAAATTTCACCGTGCTTGTTACAATGGAGAAAAAGCTAGATATAGGAGAATGGGAAAAAAAATTCAGTCACCGACACATGTCCTCCTCCTTCAAGAAAATATCTGCAACTGCTTCTTTCTCTAACTGCAAAAATCTGATTTGATCTGCACTCAAATGGTTTGCAAAATCAGAATCCTCGTTCCAAGACCTTTCCGGTGATATATCATACTTCATATTTTGGATAAAATTTGCCCCCTGAATCACATAAACAAACTTCATCTCCCGTGAAAACTTTCTGAATATTCTGAATATCTTGAAATATTTGAATTTACATGTCTTTTCAATAGTTAGACTATTGAATTGAAATGACATTTCATTTTAATATTCTACACATATTATCTCTATTTTGCACTGATTTTTCATTTTATTGCCTTTATTTTCCACAATGCACCCAATTTGGACACTTGGCATGCTCTGATTCACTACTCTAAACTGGCTTTGCACTCACCTTCTTACCCTGGTTCCTTTTGGAGACTTGGAGACTACTTAGTCTCTAAGTCTCTAAGAGATTTCCTTGACCATGGTTAGATCTAGAGACTTGCAGAAAACCCTTAGTGTCTAAGTCTCTGAATAGACTTAGACTTAACCATGCCTTGACCATGCTGTTGGTTGTATTTCGTGTTTCACCCTGTTCCTTGTCTTGTTCTCTGAGGTTTCTGGGTTTCGTGCTAATTCCATGTCAAAATCCTAAAAAACCCTGTAAAATCCTAAACCCTAAGGCCAAATGTTGAACGATGTATCTAAAAACCCTTA
>MU226225.1:2758715-2793285 GCA_018584345.1 Thuja plicata
TAAAGAGAGAATCACTTAGGTTACCCCTCCTATCAAGAAAAGGAAGAAGGATTTAACTCCTTGTCTCACTGGTTTTCTGTCATATTTAAGATTATTGTTTGTATGGTTAAATCTTGTGTATGATTATTCTTGATCATCTACAAGGTATTTTATAAGGTAAGTTCAATAGAGATACATGACAAATCAGTGTCCACAATAACAAATACTGTGTTATCAGTCATCTTACAAGGTAAAACCTTCCTGAGTAGTTGTGGAACTCAAAAACGAAGAAGGATATTGTTTAGTCCTTAGCAATTAGGCTTTTCTTGCCTCTGAACTCTGAGTCAGAATCAAGAGGTAACAAGGTTCAAGTAAGCATATCAAGCAATAAAGTTCATGCAAGAAAAATCCCTAACACATGCTTTGACCATAGTTACCTCTACACAGTGCATCTACAAGTCTCTAAAATATTTCACTAACCATCATTAGATCTAGAGACTTGGAGACAAGCCTTAGTCTCTAAGTCTCTGAATAGGCTTAAGTCAACCACCTCTTAACCATAGTTATCAATTGCTCAATGTCTCTAAGTCTCTGAAAGACCATCTTAACCTTGAGTTCAATCTGGAGACTTAGAGACTACTTTAGTCTCTAAGTCTCTGAATGATTTTGTTAACACCGATTTGATCTGGAGACTTGGAGACTACTTGATCTAGAGACTTGGAGACTATTCGATCTGGAGACTTGGAGACTACTTGATCTGGAGACTTGGAGACTACTTGATCTGGAGACTTAGAGACTATTAGATCTAGAGACTTGTAGACTATTTGATCTGGAGACTTAGAGACTACTTTATTCTCTAAGTCTCTAAAATATTTTCTTAACAATGATTCGATCTGGAGACTTTTAGACTACTTTAGTCTCTAAGTCTCTGAAAGATTTTCTTGACCACGATTAGATCTAGAGACTTTGAGACTACTTTAGTCTCTAAGTCTCTGAAAGAATTTCTTAACCATGATTCGATCTGGAGACTTAGAGACTACTTTAGTCTCTAATTCTCTGAATAAGCTTAACTCATTCTGAGATCAAAATAATGGGGCCCACAAATGAGCCTCTTGGCTCTTTCTTTACAATACATACAAGAATTGTAACATAAAATTACTAAAATAGTCCCAAACCCCATGCATGTGGGATAAATGTCTAAAAACACTATTGATTGTTTATTTTTTCCAATATTCAGAGGACCGTAACTTTTTATTTTCAAACTGTGTTTCTCTGAAATTTTTGATGTAGAGTGCATGCATGTTTGTCTCAAACATATTAAAAATTCAGCCCAAAATGACTAAAAATATGACTGGTTGTGCTCCCACATTTGTAATTAAAACTTGATATGGTTCAGAGACTTTTCTTACTTTCCACACTTTGTATTTAGTTCACATGGCTGTATTTTTGCTTCCATATTTGAAATGCTTTCTCATGCCTTATATGTGCTCAACACTTTGCATTTTCTCACACTGGCTTCACACTCACCATGCACAGGATTCTTGCAATCTCATTTATTTTAAATGCGACACCCATGCTTCTACATTCTTCAATGTACCAAAATATAGTCTACTGTGCACCCAGATCACAAGACATTAAACTGGCAACCATTACAACCACTTTTGATCTTTCTGCAAAATGACCTCATTAATGGCAAATGACCTTTGGAACTGGCCTAGAAAACTGACCAAATAATGAGATGAGACCTTGATACTTGGTGAACTCACAGACTATTATGTCAACAATCACCCAGCAATATATCTTGTCTTGACACTTCCTGTGGCGAGAAATTTTAATCATCAAAGTTGGCAACTTCCTAATTTCTGCAAATGCACTTGTCAAACTGCATGAAAACTACCTTTGATTTTGATTTGGAAAACTTAACCAAAAAACCCTTAGATACTCATCCTTAGAGAATGGATTCAATCTCACACAAGGAAAATGAATCAGCCAGTAACTTGTTATGATGATCAACTGGTCAATTGGCATCAATCTACAAAGTCAACACTTTACCACTTTCTGAACTTAAAATATAGTAAAATTGCAAAAATTGGATTTGGAATCAGTTAGGAAAAGTAGACAACTGGATTGGCCATAGTCTATAAATATTTAGGAAGGTATACTTTCATGTTTTCAATGTGGGGTATAATTCAATTCTTCAAAATATTGAAATGGGCACAAATGGTGGGACCTCAAAGTAAGGTACTTAGAAATTCTGCATTTAACACTTAGGAAATGAGAATTAATTGCAAACAGAATAGTTTTGGAAAAGTTATCAACTGAGCACACAAGGGTCTTCAAATGGACAAGAATAATTACTTCCATGCCTACAAAACAATACCAAAACCCTTATGTCTTGAATAACAACCGTGCATTAGATACAAACCTCTGAATTAGGTCACTTTGTGAGAACTGGAAACATGCATAAATGCATATTTGGGTAAATGCCTCCAAATGGCTACCTCCAAAACTTGTCAAAACTCAAATCTAAAAGCTGGAACCCACTGTACTTTCTAAAAGAAAGGTGTTGAACCCACTCCCCAAGTGGTATCTCATGAAAAACATCGGGTCACTTTTTACAAGTACCCAAAATAGGCCTTTTCCACAAGTTTTTTAAGACAACAACTTACACTTAGAGAAATTTTGAGTATACTCACTCCAAAATGTACCCGGACTTTTGGAGTTCCAACAGGATCCATAGAGCTTGAATCCTTCAATGGCTACTAATGGATCTCCTTGATGAATGGAGTGCTTTAATGCTTCAATGGATATTTATCTTACTTGAAATCTTGCTTCCACCTTTAGATTTCACCTCTTAAGTCTTTGATAGTTGATGATTATGGTTAGAGAAAATGAGACAAGAAATCGTCCTTATATATGAATCTAGGGCACAATATTCTAGAGATGCCTACATAGGAGAATTAAATTCCAATTAGACCTATACACCTAGAAGAGGACCTATATTAAATATAATTTAGGAATTGTTTCTCTGAAGACCAAAATAGTCGACCCAGAAGAGGGAATTAATTCTTTTCAAAGCCCAACATCCAGAAACCCCAGAAATCTGAAATCTGGACCTTGAGTCAGAAAAAGGTCAATTATAAACTAGGTCAAGGTTGAGGTCGACCATGACCCAGAAAGGTCAATTTTGACCCTGAGGTCAAAAATCCTAGTTTGCAGTTTAGGGTGTCAGAAATAGGCTAAAAAAAGTGGGAAATGGGGCAGAATAGAGGAAACAGATAGATCCAATTCAGAGACCCATTCAAGGCGCTTGACATGACCCCAAACCACTTACTCAGAAGGATAAACCATTCTACAATGGAAGTGCTTCCATTTTTTGACTATACATTTATCCCCCAATTTAGCAAGAGTATGGACTCGATGCAAACTCTTGGTAAATGAGATCATGAAGAACAGATAATCTTATTGAAATCAAAAGGGACAAAGGAATCTTGAAGCCCCTAGGGACTTAAGTCTTTATCAATGCTAAGATCATGATAAGAGAGACATCGCCAATTAAAGAGAAAGAGAGAGAGGGTGTGATTACCTCGCCCAATGAGAACTTATGTCCCATTGTGAACCACAGAAGGAAACATTGCAACTGGATAGATGGAGTTGAACTGCCTAGTGAATTTAGCTACTCACTAGTCAACCCATCAGGAAGATCTGGTCTTAAGGACACCTTCTGACCTTAAGGGATCAAAACATTGTAAATTAAAAATAGAGGGATCAAGAGATCAATATAAATTGAAACTGGAGGGATTTAGATATCCTATAAGGTAAAATCCATGCTTTAAGGATTAGTCTTTAATCCATAAAAAGAAAAAATTTTAAGTTTAAAAATATTTTGAAAGGTGTGTGTGTGCAAAAAGTGAGTAGAGCATATGCCCCCCTAATAAATTCATTGCTAACACTTTAACAAGGGCAATGGCTTTAACAAAAACATAAACAACTCTACCAATTGCGTTTCCACTACGAGATGCCCCCAAATGAAGACAAATCAAGGGAAATACCACATAAACATACATAGAACATAGAAGGGATCTACCTACCGTGGGGTCAGTATGATCATAAGATAACATGTATATATAGATATGATATTATTGAAAATGAATTGACATCATTCCCCAAAGAAAGTAGAACTACAATCACAATTGAGGAAAGAAAACTCAAGAGTTACGAAAAATAATCTTTTCAGACCACAACCTAGAGACAATAAATAATCAGTGCTACCATATCACAGATCCAAGCGGACTAAATAAGGAAAACATTTATGAATAATAACACAAGTACAACATAACATGAAAATAACATATAGAAGAGTAAAGATACATATAGAGGAATTGTACAACATGTTTGATTCCTTTATCACCTTGCACCAACAAAGTAACAAGGTTCGTATAAAAGAATCTAAAAAACATTTAGCAAACACATTGCATGAGAAGCACAATATAGAAAGAAAACACAAAAAGGGCTACCATGAAGGACAATCTAATCAAGTGCATCGCCTACTCTCCCTATCTCGGTTTATATCATTTAGCCAGTTCCAAACAAGGATCCTCTTGAGAATCACTATGTTCGATACTAGGTGTAATTATCAATTGAGTTGAAAGCATATGAGGTAAATAAGTATCAAGATCAATGGTCTCATATTCATCACTAGGATCAATAGGATAATCAAGAGTATCCTCCTCATCAAGATTAATTAAAATAGGATCTAAGATGTGAATAGGATCATCATACTCATTCATCTTAACATCATTATGAACATTAACTTCCTCCAACACATCACACATAGGTTGGTCAAAAGAAGGTAAAGAATTTTGAAGAATAGAAGCACAGGTCCTAGCATTAGCTCTATGCTTCTTATAGCATTCATTAGTAGATTTGTTACGCTTTGCTTTGTTTGACACATGTTGAGGACTAGAAAGAATAAAAATTGGTTCCTTGACAGGTTCTATAGGAGGGTTGGTAGGATTCGTAGTAGGCTAAGAAGAGACACAGGGAGGTTGAGTAATAGAGCTAGTAGTAATGGATAAAGGAGGTATAGAAGGAGTGGGAAAAATACCATGGTAAAGATCTATCTAAGGCATGATTAACTCGACAATATTGTGATGTTTATAGGCTTGATATGAATGAAAAAGGTTATCAAGGTGAGGAGGACATGAATTAGGTAATGAAGGCCAAAAAAAATCAAGAGTAGCACAATCTATAATCCTAGAAGGTTGGTTGCACTATGATTAATCATTTTCACTTCTCAATTATGAATGAACTTAATACACTTATGAATAGGAGAAGCAATAGCATGCATAGAAGTTAACCAAGGCAAACCAAATTTGACTTGAAATTGATCAGAAGTAGGAAAAACAATGAAGGTAGTATCTACAACTTTACCACAAAGTTTAAAAGGCAAGTTAATAGAACCAAGTGAAGGATAGAGAAAACCATTACAAGTTTTGATCCATGCATCAAATGTATCATAACAATAACGTTTTAGGTTTTTCATAAAAAGGTTTTCTTCGGTAATGAAATTTATTAAAGATGCGGGATCAACAAGACAACCACACGTAGGTATCTTAGCAATCCTAGCATAAATATAAAGGGGACCATTAAGAGCCTTAATAGTCTCAGAATCATCAAAGGTAATTGAGAGTTCCCTAGGTCGTTTATCCTTAGTTTGTTTCTGAGGTTTAGGTGGAACTTGAAGTCAAAGTGGAGGAAAAGGATCTTGAACAGTAGGTTGAGGTGAAACATTGCACTCTGTACAATTAACAATGTGATTGAGGTCATCCATCTTTGAAACATAAACAATATCTAGAGAAGATGGTTGAGCGATGGTATTAGTATCATGTGTAGGTAAAGGATTTTTATAGATTTTGAAGGTTTTTGTCAGGAGGAGAGACATATTTTTTCCCTTTACCATCAAAATTATCAATAGATAAAGCATTAGAATTGATTAAGTCTTGAATTTTATTAATGCTTTAGAGAATAATATTTTTTAGTATCATGGTCGTTATGTCGATGATATTGACAAAAAGATTTAGAAACAAAGGATTTTGATTCTATCATGGTAGATAGAAGAGGTCAAATAGGAGGCAAGGTAATCATATTATCACTTAACAACCTACTCATAATAGAATGTAAAGATTCAAAGAGAGGAGTAAATGTATGATTCATATGGAAAGTGGTGGATGCAGAAGTGGCATTGATAGATGCAAAAGCAACTTGATCAACAACGGCATTTGTCTGTTTATCAATCTTGACATAGTTGTTAGGTTTCTGAAACATATTAGGATTAGGAACAGCATCACTCTTATCAACTAGAACAGGAGCTATTGGAGTGTTTCTCTCAAATTGACTCAATTGTAATTGATAATGATGAAGTGCTGCACAAAGTTGTTGAAAAGAGGTAAATTCAGTAAGTAGAATCTTATCTCTAATATCCTTTTGTAAATTTGAAATAAATATATGTTGAATATCAATATCAGGAACAGGATAAGAAATTTAAGCATACAAATGCTTAAATCTACCAATAAAATCAGTCACTTTTTCCTTAATGTTTTGTTTATAATGTATTAAATCAGTTAAGAACACTTGTGGACCAATGTTATTTTGAAATTGTTGGATGAAGGTATTAGCAAGTTTAGGAAAATAATCAATAGAATAAGGAGGTAAATAAAAATACCATTGCAATTTCTTATCACAAAAATTTCAAAAAAACAACTTAGCTAAAATCCTATGGTCATGAGCATAATCACTACAAAGGATTTGAAATATTTTAACATGAGTAACAGGATCTCCTTTACCATTTTAATTCTCAAGATGAGGAATATTGGCTTGCTAAGGGAGAGTAGCATGAATAATGTCTAAGGATAAAGGACTACCCATGTCACATGTAGGAATGCTAAACTTGGATTGGGTTAAAGATGCATGTTGTTGTTGTAAAGATGACACAGTTTCAGCCAAACTAATAATTGTGGAATCATTAGAAGAAATAGGTGGCATAGAAATATTAGGAACACTAGGAAAAGTGTAGGAAGTGACAAGAATGGAAGACATAACTGGTGGAACACTTGGAACCACAGTTTAAAGGGAATTGGAATAAGTAAAAGGCACGCTATGATATGAAGGTTGTGAGGTAGGTAGAGATAGCAATGGAACACTCATAGGAATAAATGAAATTGGGAGAGATGTATTCATCAAAGGAGGAGTAAAAGTAGGAATTCTAGGTAAAGGAATGAAAGAAGGTCCCTCACTAGTGACAAGAGGAGTGTATCCTAGATCTTGAGCCTCTTGAGTTAAAGGTTTAACATTCAAATGCACAAGATGAGTGATACCACGCAAGAGATTAACACCTTGATCACTATCATGAAGTATTTTCTTAAGAGCCTCTATAGCTTGGATAGAATCTTGATTATGATTTTCTTGAATAAGCCCCCATTTTATCAAGATCTGTTGAAATTTTTTGTACTTGTTCATTAGGAACTCTTAAAGCATCATCCTAATCATGAGATGAGTGAGAAGGGTTATGCTCCATAGAAGGATTGGAATCATGAGTGGTCAAATTGTCATTCGGGATCCTAAGGAAAGGAGATGAAAAATGGATCAAAGGAACCCATAAGTCTATGGCTTATTGTAACCGAGATACTATAAGTAGGACTAGAAGTGGTAAAGCTTATACACCAATGCAATGCAAATGAACTAATTTAGGAAACACAAGATTTTGATTTTTAATTTTTGAAATATAAATTCAAGAACATAAAAGAAAGATAATCTAATATGCATGCAATATCTAACATAAAAATGTAAATCTAACACCAAAAAAAAGAAAGAGTTGTCTATTGCAGGTTCACCAAAATGTAACATAAGAAAATGTAACATATAAAATGTAATATAAGAAATGGAATAATTATATTTAATGTAAGATATAATTGTGTTGTTACATTTGAAATTAGAATGTTAATTAAAATGTAATGGATAAATAATATATTCTTTTTATCCTCAAATACACAAAGAAAGGATCCAAATTGATTAACCCCAAAGGAACGATCAATGCATAAATGAATCAATCGATTGAAAATAAGAATAAAGAAGATCTTAAATTCATTTTAAAGAAAATAATGTGTAATGGATTCAGAAATATTAATAACTTTAATTGAAATGAATAGGAGAAAAGTACTAGCCTTGAAATGTTATAGATCTAAAGAATGCTATTTTCGGGGGTCTGCACTAAGTTTCTGGAAAATCCGCAACTAGATCTGGAATAGAAACATAGAAATAGACAAAACCCAAAAATATTTTTTTGATCTGACACAGTTCCAATTTTGACCCTCAAGTCAATGTCACCATTGACCCAAAATTTCTGATTCTGACCTAGGGCAAAATCAACCTCTAAAATCTCTGGTAGAAAATTTGTTTCCAGATCTTGATAGTTTTTCAAAAAGGGTATTTGAATCTGCAGTCCAACTCACTATTCCAAACCTGTCCCTGCAAGAAAAATGGTTTGTTTGTTGGGGTGAGGGGTTTGCCTTGGTTAAACCCCAGTTTTGTAATTAACCTCAAAGTATAATTAAAATTGCATAAGTAAAACAAAGTAAATAAATAAATTCACCTTGCTTATATGGAAAACCTTGTGGCGGATTCGACTCCGTGGATCCACAAGTATATATGCACCAAATGGATGAAGAATGTAGAATATAGGATTTCTCAAATCAATTTCTTATAGATCTTCAACAACAATCTTGAATGGATCTTTGAATAGGAAGAGGCTAGGAGGAATGTGGATGCAGAAATCTTCAAAAAGAGGGCTCCATAGAGCTTGAATCCTTCAATGGATACAAATGGATCTCATTGATGAATGGAATTCTTGAGAAGTGTTTGAATGATTCAATGGATATTTGGCTTCCTTCAAATCTTGCTTCTTCACCTTTAGATTTTACTTCTTAAGTCTTTGATAGTTGATGATCATGGTTAGAGAAAATGAGAGAAGAAAGCTTCCTTATATATAAATCTAGGGAAAAATATTCTAGAGATGCCTACATAGGAGAATTAAATTCCAATTAGACCTATTCCCCTAGAAGAGGACCTATATTAAATATTATTTAAGAATTTTTTCTCCAAAGACCGAAACAGCCGACCTAGAAGCCAAAATTAATTCTTTCCGAAGCCCGACATCTTGAAACCTGAAATCTGGACCTTGAGTCAGAAAAAGGTCAATTCTAACCTAGGTCAAGGTCAAGGTCGACCTTGACCTATGTCAAGTTTGAGGTCAAACTTGACCCAAAAAGGTTGATTTTGACACTGAGGTCAAAAATCTCAATTTGCAATTTAGGGTGTCAGAAACAGGCTGGAAAAAGTGGGAAATGGGGTAGAATAGTGGAAATGCCAGATCCAAGTTAGAGACCCATTCAAGGCACTTGAAATGACCCCAAACCACTTACTCAGAAGGCTAAACTAGTATACAATGGAAGTGCTTCCATTTTCTGACTATACAATTGATTATTGCATTCGATCTAAAAAATTTCTAATTGATCAATGCAACATACATATACCACATGTTTTTTATATGTCTGATTTCCTTCCTGAATCTAACGCTAAATATGCTAATGTATTTTTCTAATGAGAAAATGGTATCTGATAATGGATCAGATCATACACATGAAATAAAATGTTTCAATTTGTTTCCAGGCCAGTGAGAAGAAAAAAATTTCTATGATAAGGGCAAACTGGATTAGAAATTTTGTGATGGTTTTAGGCCATCAGAGTTGGTTTGATCTTTTTCAGATCAGAAAATAAGTGGCAGAGTTGAGTTCTTTTTCTATTGCAATTTAGTACATATTTTCTTTCTATTTTTGTTTCTAATTTAGGTTAGGTTTCTTGCTTTGTCTAGTTGTCTTCTTCTCTGGCAAATCTTGAATCATTGTCATGCCAAAAAGAGGCATGCATCCCTAGACGGAGCCACTATTAGCACTTGAAAAATTTTCCATGGTTCCAAGCTCTTTCCCCTTTTCTCTACAATTGTTTCTGGCCTCTGGCTAAAACCCTATGTCTTGTTGTCTCAAAATTTGGCTAAAACCCTAAACCCTCAAGGCATGTTCTATTTTCATGTTAATTTTTTGAACCACTTAAGTCCTAGAAAATCCCATGTGTGCTTTATTTTTTTTGATCCTATCTCTTAGTCACTTAACCAAGACCAAATATTCCTTTCTTTTTGGCAACTTTGCGTGGCTCTTTATCTCCTGATCTTGCAATGATATGGAATATGTTGTTTTCATTCAGAGATTAAATGTGCATTGTTGATCTTCTTTTGATCATGTGACTCACATGTAATATCATAATAAAATGACCAAGTACAAGTATATTCAGCAATTACATGTAGGTCATTGATCTTGTTAAGTTCTTGTGTTGATCATGTGGCTTGCACATGATCTCAAAATAAAGTCATGGGTTAGAAATGGATTCAGTGACTTGGCGATTCTATCCATCTCTGAATCTCTAGATATACCACAGTTAAGATCAAGCATGGTTGAGTTATGTTCAACGAAGGAGATATGGACTCAGTGGCACGCCACGTGTTTGAGATCTTGTTTTAATATTATGGCTAGCACTAAATCTCAAGATGATGGTCAAAGTCAAGTTATATTTAGAAATCTAGCATAGGCTATAGAACTTGTCATGTCCTTGTCTTGATCATGTAGACAACGCCGAGTCTCTTGATGAACCTAGGGTTAATATTTTTATCTAGTGACCTGATGAGTGCGTTGTCTTCTAATCTTGTAATGAACCCAAGTTCAAGCCGAGTCAAGTTAAAGTGCATTCAGGGACTCAGAGATAACTAGTTACCGCTGAATCTCTAGATCTAACTAGAGGTTAAAATTAACCTACCAGGGTTATGTATTTTCTTTCAGTTGTGCAATCTCCAGATTGAGCCTAGGTCAAGTTAAGTCAAGATGGATTATCCGAGATCAAATCTAAACCATCACTATAATATTGATCTTGGGGCTGGTTTTTGATCTCGCAAAAAAATAAACAAGTACAAAATAATTCTGAGATTAAGTGCAAGGTGTAGATTTTTATTTGATCGTGTGGTGTACGTGTAATCTCAAAGCTAACTTAGGGTAAAGCAAAACATTCCACGACTTTGATTTTTTTCAGTCGCATGATCTCCAGATGGACTTAAGGTTAAGCTAAGGTAAAGATTGAGTTAGGTTTCTAGAGATTAGACATGATGTTGCCACATGTTTCCAAGGAAAGATAAATCTAAGGGCTTGTGCTAAATCTCTAAATGTGACCCAAGTTAAGTGGAATGTTTGGCGACTTTGAGATCTATTCACTCACACAATCTCCATATGAACCTGAGTCATGATAAAGTTAAATTCAAGTTTTCCATGGATATATCTAAACCATAGATGCTATGTTGATCTAACGATGTGCACGTGATCTCATAAAGAATTAATCAAGTACAAAAAGATTGCAATAATTAGTGAGGATCATAGATCAGGATCGAGATGAGTGGCTGGCACTTAATCTTGCAATAAATTAATGATTTCATGATATGTCTGGATATCTAGCCCAAACTGTAGATCTTGCTTAGATCATGTGCTTGGCATAAAATCTCATGATGAAATGAACAAGTATAGAAAGATTCAGAGACTTAGCATAGGTCATTGACTATGTTTCAATCTCGTGGTTGGCACGTAATGTTGCAATATAACAAGAGTTAGGGAAGATATCTAGAGACTTGGAGACAAGATAAAATGACCTCACAAGGGTTAAAGTATAGGTTAAAGACACGTTAAAGGGCCGAGGACAGAAATAAAGTAAAGATCAAAAAAGTTCAGAAGGATCATGTGGATGGCGTAAGGCCTCAAAGACAAAGTGATAAAAATATACTCATTGAGACATTGTGCCTTGCTGCCACATGTCCAATATGATTTTAGCCCGGGTAACTTAAGAGGATCTACAGATATGTTTTAAATATATGTAGAGGATTTTTCTTGACCATCCAATTTGTTGTCAGCATCACCTGTAGCTATTATAACTATAATTCAAATATTCAAATAGCTTTGACTCAGAGGGTTTGATGGTGGTCAATAGATATTTGATCTCAGAGCTATAAATTTTGCGATCTGATCTTATGGATCGATTATAAATAGTTGTTGAAGACCAAAGGGATACAAATATGATATGTGGAGATGCATTTATGTCTATACCTGACAGGTAGAGTTTAATAATTAGAGGATACATGCATACAGCGGCACCTAGTCATTTCTACATTTATGTCAGCTACTTTCAGAGTCATTCTTTGGGAATTCTTTGACCTCAAGGTACTGTGTTCACATCCATAGATTATGGAAATTTGATTGCAGATTGAATTGTATAGATTGAAGAGAAGAGATAGGGTTTCAACTTGACACTAGAATTAAATACTTAACATGATTGGTTGTAAACCCTAACCCTAAATGATCTAAATCTTGTAGCATTCTTTTTCGTATAAAATAATATTCCATACTATTTATAAAGGGATGGAAAATTGGGAAAGTAGAAGGCATTAGGATTATACTTGTTTCTAGTCTGGGATATAGCAGATGTATTTCAGATTGTATTAAGATAGGATTGAAAGTTCTTTCATCTTTTACATATTTTCATATTACATATTTCCTTGTCATACTGATTTAGGAACTAGTTTCATCATACTTAATATAAGTTGTTTCATATTTGAGTCTCTCCTTTATGTTATCTATTGAGTTGTAAGTTTTCTCGCTTACTATATAAGTACAGCTTATGCATATGTTTATTCCATAGGTATTTGATTTTGGATCAAATTAAAATCCTTTGGATATTACATTGATTCTATCTCGATATCTACTTAAGACCTTGTAGTGTGTGATCTGAGAGTTCTAATGTTTATGGCTTTGAATCTTTGCCAATAAGGTGTTTCAACTTCAATATTGTATTTAGGATCTAGCCCAATGGATAAGGAATTGATCTAGGATTAGTATTTCTATTGAAATATATATCTGAAGTGGTTTGGCTATGTTATGACCCACAAAATTTAAAATCAAACTCATTACCAAAGTTCTTTACATTTACAGTTGTTCTTTGTATCCCACCCATGGTAGTGGAGATTCAATGAATGCTAGGTTGGAATTTATTACTTACTTACCATATATCTATTTTTCAAATCCAGAAGTAAAAGGTGTTGTAAAGAATTGAGTTTAGTCTAGATTAGGTTTATCTGCCTTGGTTTTGCAAAGCTAGAAGTGCAGAGGGAAGTCTTGTCCCTATAGTTGGTCTAGTTGTCTTGCAGAGCTTTCATACTTGGAGCTAACCACTCCTAACATTAGTCTCAAGGCATATTGGTAGCTTTAAAGAGCATAAATGTTTTCAAACACCAAAAAGATGGAAACTCTGTTGGGGAAAGAGAGGCAAACGTGATTAGTAGGTGTAAGTGAGTTTCTTCCTTTCCCTGCTCAGTCAATCCCAGAGTTTGGTTATAGAGTCATGGTTTTCAAAAGATATTCCTCATAATTATAAGAGTGAGTTTAATTTGCTTATTTGTCATTGCAAAGTGTCTAAAAGTCCTAGTTCTGAAAGTAATATAAATACTATCTCACATGTGATGAGTGGTGACTTCGAGTTCTCTGATTTGCACCAGTGTGCATGTTTAAAGGAAGACTACAAAGAAGAGTTGGACTTGCAGTGAAGAGGTAGAAGATGATAGGAATCCTATGACTTGTAGTATAGTCAAGAGAGGAATCAATAAGAGACCCTATATTGGGAGTGTGTTGTAATTTGTTGATTTAAAAAATTCCTCTGCAAAGAGGTGGTAGCTCTACCAAGTTTTGAAGGTGATTTGGAGGTGACTTCAAAAAAAATAGTTTGCAGAAACTTCATCATATTCCAAGTATTTTTATTTTCATTGGATAAATTATTTTGTTCCATGAGAATTAGTTATAAAATTTTCCCTATGAAGTGGTCAGCACTAATTGAGAGGGAAGAGAAGGGCAATTTGTAACTTATCTTGCCTAATAAGATGTCACAACTATATAGAGATAGTTTGTGTGGGGCTATAAATTTCATTGGTATCCCTGGATACCCAAATCCTATTTCATCATAGGTCAGGGATTGCTTTCCTAAGTTCATTGGCATGGGTGAGCACTCAGTTGAGGAACATGTAGACAAGTTTGATGACTTAATAAATGGTCATAACATCACACATGAGGATGTACTAATGAGAAATTTTTCTATATCTCTTGTTTATTGTGCTAGGGATTGGTTTAAAGGATTACCTCACGGTTCAATAGGATATATGGATTCAATGGAAGATTGTTTTATTGAGCAATATGGTGACATAGAGGACAGTGTTTCTTTTAGTGCATCTAGTTCTGAATAACCTTTGCTAAATTCTGGTGATGAAGAGGATCTTGAGGAGGAATAAGGATTGGAAGAACAAGTTATTTTTGCACTGTAGCAAAGAATATTAAGAAAGGTTGGAGAATATATAATTCTTTTTTACAGGTGGTTCTCTAATACAATGAGGAAGTTTGATATTCCTTTTTTTCCTTAGGAGGAAAATTGGATTTGTGTTTATGGCACTATGTTATCTTGATTCAAATAATTGGCCAACTTCCTCTAAAAAAACTTTTTAAACGTATTAGGAGGTGGATAGAATTAATTCAAAAGTTTGAATCCGATGCTAACTATAATCATCAAGATTATGAAGCTAGTGGACATCAAGATTTTGAAGATGAACTTATAGATGACATTTTTCCTGATGAATCTAGAGTTTCTTTTTCTCTTCAGCATAATGATGCAGATGTCTTATCTTGGTCTAAGGAGAATTTATGCCAAGAGAAAGAGGATCATTCTGATGAAGAGGTAAGTTATTGTGATAGTTCTTTTGATAACAGTGACATCAATCTTGAAACTTCAAACAAGGTTTTTGATACTGAAGATCTTGAATTTTAAGTTTCACATGAGGTTGTACCTAGTAGTGATATTATTGAAAATGAGGGAAACCAAGATGATATATATATTTCTAATATGGATGTTGTATCTTGTGATCATGAAAGCAATGATCCTTCTCAATATGAGACAGAGGATGTGTGTAGTTAGTAGGATTATACTAGTTTAATAAATGAAGATGTTGATTGTGAGTGGGTATCAGACGAGAGTGTAAATGAGGATAGTGGGTCACTTTAGAGTGAACAAGTCTCAAAAATTTTGTCTAATGAATATCTAAGACATTCAAGGAAGAATATCTTTGAATCCCTACACCTGAAACATATACAGTTAGACAAGGAATATATATCAGATAGTAAGAATTTTGATACTTATATTTCTGATTTTCCTTGTGCTTCTATCTCTCTAGGATACAACAAGATTGAATGGCACCTTTCAAATGATGAGTGCATCAGTATTTGTTCAAATTCAAAAGATCAAGAGACTCCAGAAATGATGTCGAGTACTCACTGGGATAGTTATGTTGATTATGAATCTATTTCAAATTCTAGGTCATTCATTGAGCCATTGCAATATGATCTCTCAGCTACTCAACATATGCAACTACTTAATGAGTGAGTTGATATGTGTCCTCTTTCTATCAGACAAGATAGTGGTTTGTATAAAGATGATAATTTTCAAGTGAATTATTTAGGGAATGTTGATACAGATATACAAACCACTGACAAGGTTCAGAATGATGGTTGTTTTGAAGAGAAGAATATGGATCATGACATGGAGTTTCCATGTTTTGATACCAATGATGCAGAATCTTGTTCTTTTTCTATTCCTAATTTTTCTCCTCTTACAGAAGATCAAAATAATGTGCAAATGATCCCTGATGTTTATGATGAGCCTAACTCTGATATTTCTCAGATTGTTGTCCCCTATCCTTTGAAGAATGGGCTAGATCATGGCCCAATTGTTGAGTGTCACAAATATTTGAATAAGGTTTAATATGATGATTACTCCATTGACATGAAACCTATTGATAGGAATAGATCAAATGATGATGACTCCAGCCACATGGTAGAGTCTGAGTTCTTTTCTTATCTGGATGGTGTTTCTCCCAGATGTGACAGTGCATTAGGCATTACTGATTATTGCATTGGATCTAATTTTTTTCCAGTGGATGAACGCAACATACATATGCCACATGTTTTTCATATGTCTGATTTTCTTTCTAGCTCTAATGCTGAATATGTTAATCTTTTTTTCTAATGAGAAAATGGTATCTGATAATGGATCAGATCAAACACATGAAAGAAAATGTTTTAGTTTGTTTCCAAATGAGGGAGCAAAATTTTTTTCTATGATAGGGGAAAACTAGATCAAAATTTTTGTGATGGTGTTAGGCCATTAGAGTTGGTTCGATATTTTTAAGATCAGAAAATAAGTGGCAGAGTTGAGTTCTTTTTATGTTGTAGGTCTGTACATATTTTCTCTTTGTTTTAGTTTCTACTTTAGGTTAGGTTTCATGCTTTGTCTAGTGGTCTACTTCTGCCACAAATACAGAATCCTTGTCATGCCTACAAGAGGAATGCATCCCCAGATGGAGCCACTGTTAGCACTTGCAAAATTTTCCATGGTTCCAAGCTCTTTCCCCTTGTCTCTACAATTTTTTCTAGCCTCTGGCTAAAACCTTAAGTCTTGTTGTATCAAAATTTGGCTAAAACCCTAAACCCTCAAGTCATGTTTTATTTTCATGTTACTTTTTTGAGCCACTTAAGTCCCAGAAAATCCCATGTGCGCTTTATTGTTATTGATTCTATCCCTTAGTCACTTAACTAAGACCGAATATTCCTTTCTTTCAGGCAACTTTGTGTGACTCTTTATCTCCTGATCTCACAATGATATGGAATATGTTGTTTTCATTTAGATATTAAACACACATCATTGATCTTGTCTTGATCTCATGACTCATGCATAATCTCACAATCAAATGACCAAGTACAAGTATATTCAACGATTAAGAACAGGTTGTTGATCTTGTTAAGTTCTTGTGTTGATCGTGTGGCTTGCATGTGATCTCAGAGAAAACTCAAGGGTTAGAAATGGATTCAACGACTTGGCGACTATGTCTATCTCCAAATCTCTAGATATACAAAAATTAAGATCAAGCATGGTTGAGTTATGTTCAATGAGGGAGATATGGACTCAAGGGTGTTCCATATGTTTGAGATCTTGTTTTAATCTTACAGCTAACGCTGAATCTCTAGATGATGGTCAAAGTCAAGTTTTATTCGACAATCTAGTGTAGGTCGTAGACCATGTCATGTCCTTGTCTTGATCGTGTGGACTACACTAAATATTTTGATGAACCCAGGGTTAATATTTGTATCTAGAAACCTAGCGACTACGTTGTCTTGTAATCTCATAATAAACCCGAGTTTGAGCCAAGTCAAGTTAAAGTACATTCAGCAAATCAGAGATAACTAGTTACCACTGAATCTCCAGATCTAACTAGAGGTTAAAATTAACTTGTCAGGGTTATGTATTTTCTTTTAGTCATGTAATCTCCAGATTGAGCCTAGGTCAAGTTAAGTCGAGATGGGTTATGCAAGATCAAATTTGAACCATCAATGTAATGTTGATCTTGGGGCTGGTGCGTCATCTTGCAAAGAAATAAGCAAGTACAAAATAATGCTAAGATTAAGCGCAAGGTGTAGATTTTTATTTGATCATGTGGTGTGCGTGTAATCTTAGAGATAACTCAGGGTAAAGTAAAAAATTCCATGATATCAAGTTTCTTTAGTCACGTGATCTCCAGATGGACTTAAGGTTAAGCTAAGGTAAAGACTAAATCAGGATTCTGGAGATTATACATGATGTTGCCACGTGTTTCCAAGGAGAGATGAATCTAAGGTCTTGTGCTAAATCTTTAAATATGACCTGATTTAAGTGCAATGTTTAGTGACTTTGAGATCTATTCATTCATGTAATCTCCAAATGAACCCGAGTCAGGATAAAGTTAAACTCAAATTGTTTATGGATAGATCTAAACCGTAGATGCTATGTTGATCTAAAAATGTGAGTGTAATCTCATAAATAATTGATCAAGTACAAAAATATTGTGAGACTTGGCGAGGATTGTAGATCAGGATTGAGATGAGTGGCTGGGGCTTAATCTTGCAATAAATTCATGATGCCATGATATGTATGGAGATCTAGCGTAGACCATAGATATTTCTTAGATCATGTGCCCAACATGAAATCTCGCGATGAAATGAGAAAGTACATAAATATTTAGAGACTTAGCGTAGGCCTTTGATTATGTTTTAACCTTATGGTTGGCGCATAATCTTGCAATGTAACCAGAGTTAGAGAAAAGATCTAGCGACTTGGAGACAAGAGGAGATTAGGTGACCAGGGTTAAAGTGCAGGTTAAAGATAGGTTAAAGGGCTGAGGATAGAAATAAAGTAAATATCAGACAAGTTTAGAAGGATCATGTGGCTTGCAAAGCCTCAAAGACAAAGTGATCAAAATCTACTCATTGAGGCATTTCACCTTGCTACAATCTCTAATCAGATTTTGAGCCTGGGTAACTCAAGGGGATCTACGAATATGTTTTAAAGATATGCAGAGGCTTGATCTCGACCGTCCAATTTGTTGTTTGTGCCACCTGTAGCTGTTATAACTAAAATTAAAATTTTCAAATAGCTTTGACTCAGAGGGTTTCATGGTAGTCGAAAGATATTTGATCTCAGAGCTATAAATGTTGTGATATGATCTTATGGATTGATTCTAAACAGGTGTTGAAGACAAGAGGAATACAAATCTGATATGTGGAGATTCATTTATGTCCAAACTTGACAGATAGAGTTTTATATTTAGAAGATAAGTGCATATAGCAGTGCCAAGTCATTTCTAAATTTATGTGAACTACTTTCAGAGTCATCCTTTGGGAATTCTTTGACCTCAGGGTACTGAACTCACATCCATGGATTAGGGTAATTTGATTGTATATCAGATTGCACAAATTGAAGAAAAGAGATAGGGTTTCAAATTGACAATAGAATTAAATGCTTGACATGATTGTTTGTAAACCCTAACCCTAAATGGTCCAAAGCTTGTAGCATTCTTGTTCCTATAAAAGAATATTCAAGACCATTTATAAAGGGCTAGAAAATTAGGAAATTAGAAGGCATTAGGCTTATATTTGTTTCTAGTCTAGGATATATCAGATGTATTTCAGATTGTAGTAAGGTAGGATTGAAAGTTATTTCATCTTTTACATATTCTCATATTGCATATTTCCTTGTCATACTGATTCAGGAACTAGTTTCATCATACTTAATATAAGTTGTTTCAGATTTGAGTCTCTCCTTTGTGTTATCTATTGAGTTGTAAGTTTTTTGGCTCACTGTATAATTCCAAATTTAGCATATTTTTATTCCATAGGTATTTGATTTTGGATCAAATTAAAATCCTTTGGATATTACATTGATTCTACCTGGATATCTACTTAAGGATCTTGTAGTGTGTGATCTAAGAGTTCTTAGATTTATGGCTTTGAATCTTTGTCAATAAGGTGTTTCAGCTTTAGTATTGTATTTAGGATCTAGCCTAATGGATAAGCCACTAATCTAGGATTAGTATTTCTATTGAAATATATATTTGAAGTGGTTTGGCTATGTTTTGTTCCACAAAATTTAAAATCAAACTCATTACCAAATTTCTTTACATTTATAGTTGTTCTTCTTATCCCACCCATGGTAGTGGTGAGTCAATGAATGCTACGTTGGCATTTAGTACTTACTTACCATCTATCTTTTGTTCAAATCTAGAAGTAAAAGGTGTTGTAAAGAATTGAGTTTAGTCTGGATTAGGTATGCTCACCTTGGTTTTGTAGAGCCAGAAGTGCAGAGGGTAGTCTTGTCCCTATAGTTGGTCCACCTGTCTTTCAAATCTTTCATACTTTGAGCTAACCACTCCTAACATTAGTCTCAAGGCATATTGGTAGCTTTAAATAGCATAAACATTTTCAAAAACCAATAGTGCCCACCCATAATTTACTTTTCAGTCTTTAGGCCAGAATATTTTGGTTATTTTTATGATTATTATTCATATGTTAGGATAATTATACTGACCCCATACTTGCATTTGTATGGTTAGCATATATGTTTTATATTGATGTCTGGTGTGTCTATCTTTCATTTCTGTATGATGTGTCTGATGTGGTAGAGGACAGAGACGTAGTTATTTGAATTGCAAAATCTACACGATCGACCGATCCTTATCATTGTCTGTTGTGTATATTAAGAACGTGCTCAACTTTCTGATGCAGGTTTGCACATACCAGACATCGACTTCCCTGAATTGTCAGGATGAGTGTGGCCTATCGTATTATCTCAATGGTAAGAGAGGGGAGATAACATTAAAGCCTACATCCTAACATAAACCCTCATTTGTCCTTAAATAGTGGACAAGTATCTAGTTGACTACCTTCTTCGAATTCATTAAGGTGACATGAATTTGTGAGCCCTTGTCTGAGCATGCTTATGTTGTTGCATCTTTTCTGCTTTTTGATTTGGTCAGATTTCAGTATGCATGCATGAAGGTCAATATGGTATTTTGTTGTGATGTAAGTAAAAGAGTAATTAAATTTTAATCATAATGTTTGAATAATTGAAACTTCTAGGAATAATAAAATATTAAATATATAAATATTTAATTAATAAGGATTAATTAAATACATGTATTTATTTAAAAAATTAATTAAAAGTCTAAAGATAAAGTTTGAAGATTTAATTAAAGATTATGTCTAAATAAAAATTTAAATGCATATTTAATATAAATAAATTATTAATATCCTACAAATATTATTCCTAATTAAAAATAATAATATGGAATGTAATTGCATTCAAATAATCATACTAATAAATTGAGTTTTAATTCTAATTAAAAATGGAGTTTTGTGGAGGATTATTTATTTAATTAAAAAAAAATGATGTGTATTTATTTAAAAGAAATAAATATAGGTATAATACTTAGTTTTGGAAAAGAAAAAATAAATAAATAATATTGATTTATTTAATATTAAAAGAAGAAAGAGAAAGGAAATTGTGTATTTCTTTCTTTTAAAAATAAATAAATAAGTAAACTGGTTTTATTTTTTAAAAAAATAAATTATTTTATCTTTTTCTTTCAAGGTTTAGTTTTTTAGGAAGTTGTCCTAGAAACCCTAGTTAAATAGTTTTTATTTATTAGAGGATTTTTTCCATTTGAAGGGAAGACATAGATATTTTTCAAAACACAAGTTTTAGGGGACATGATTACAGGTTTTGCATCGAGATTTTGAAGTTAAAGAATATATTTTTAAAGCTTGGGAGTGAAGTCTACTTTTTCCTTCTTCTTATTCTTCTTCTTCTTCTTCTTCTTCTTCTTCTTCTTCTTAGCAAGTCTACCTAGCATTTTCAAGATAGCAGTTTCTGAGTCTTTTTGAAGTTTTTGTTGGAAAGATTATTTTATCCTTGCTTCCTTAATTTTGATTTAATGTTGTTTTGATTTCTAAAAATTTATACAAATGATTAGGGTGTTCTTGTGAGTTATGTTTATGCCATGTCTGGTATTCTGTGAGAATTTGTATGGAAGCCCTAGGAGAGAATGATTTAAAAAGGATACATTTGTGTTGTATATCAATTAAGGTTTTACCAAATTGTACAAATTTAGTTGCATAAGTTTCAATTGTATGGAGGAATCCTTTATTATGAGCTATGTGTATTATAGATACCTGTATGTAAGGATATATGTTTGAAAACATACGTTTTTGGATTAGGGTTGTGAAGAGTGAGGGTAGGGAATAATTTTCATTTTAGATGTCACCTTAAAAATATAAAGACACTTTAAGATACCCATTTGGGTTTTACTTAACATATAACAAAATTAAATAGGGCACCTTTGTACAGAAATGGTCAAATATTGGTTGTTATAGTAAAATTAGGCCTATTTGAGCTTGATTTTAATCAGAGCCTGACGAACATTCATCCATGTAACTTTTGGTAATTACATAATTAGGAAAATCACTTCATTGAGATTTTAAATAATACTGTTATTAATCTGTTCCCTGAGTTTTATGAGGATCCAATGGTTTAAAAAAAAGTTATGGTCTTTTTACCAAACTAGTAATCTTCATTCCTGAAAAGGGCTTCTACATAGATTTACTTTTTACACCATTTAAATGACCTTGTCTTTAGGACTGGAAAGAATTAAAAATATGTGAAATTAAATTATCTTTTCATCTGTATAAGATTCAGATCTGTATCATTTCATATGAGATTATACAATTCAAATTACCGATTGATCTGCATAGAGGAAATACACAAAAACTCAGTGTTATAAAATTAAAATTGTTAATAAGTCTTATTAATTAAAAATTAATCAATTTGAAAATTATTAAATAATTAATATGAGTGAGATAATCAATTTATAATTTAATTTTAAAGTTCATAGAGATTCACTAAAACACCATATATGTTCCATGTGCGTACTCTATGTTATTAACTAAGTCATTTATGACTTAAGAGTATTTTAATAAATATAATGATGTTATATAAATAAAGTTAAATAATATGTCAAATGTATGCATTTATTCTTTCATGTGATCTTGGTGTTGTTAAGTGTCAATGTGGGTAGGTTGTTATCTTAGGTGGGCTTTGTATTCGGACTTGTACTATCTAATGATTTTATGCCTTTTTCTCTTTGGGTTTCATATTGTGGAAAGTTCATAACCTATTTATGTCATGATTGGTTCATGTTTTGTCTTGATTATATCTATTAATGATGTCATTTTTTCTTGATTCCTTGATCTTTATGTTATTTGACCATAAGAGGTGACAACCAATATTTTTTTGAGTTATGATTTGTTCACTTGGTCGCCTTGTTTCTTCTACTATGATTGTTCAATGTTTTGAGTGATGGTAGTTTTTATTATTATTTACTCCATGTTGGAGAGAGATGTTTTTGATACTATTGAGGATCATTGATTTTTTCATATCGGATTATGAGAATTTGGTGATTGTTTATTGAGATGTCCATTATGGGGTGGACGGTTTGGATCCTTGTATAGAATGTGATATTTATTATTATTCTCCATCTTTTTACCTTATTGATTTTCATGACTTGATTATTTATGAGTAGTATTTTGTGGATTTGAATTAGGATTTTATTTATGTCTTTTGGATGGAGTATTAGGGTAGGTTCTCTAGGATCATAGAGGGGACGTGGCTTGCAATGAGCCTCAAGGCCCTCAAGTGGCTACTAGGATCACTCATTGTAAGTTGACTTAATAAGTGATAACTTAATGAAATAAATTGAGAGATAAGATTAATAAGATAAATATGTGTCTCGCCTATGCCTTGAGTGCTAGTACAAGCTAAGGATGAGAGTGGGAGAAGATGCATGATTGAGGTCATGCATGGTTAGAATCCTTGTCTGTATGACGGGATTAAAGAGCCGCATATGGTCACTTGAGTACCGAGGTCCAAAGAGGTTACTAGAAAAAACTCAATGGTTAGATGTATGTGATGATACTTCCATTTATGTGTTCTAGGTTCCTACATAAATTTTGGTACACTTGTTGGTCTCTTGGTCTTTTATACTTTAAACCTTGAATCTTCTTATTGCATTTTTATCCAATGTACCTTTACATTAGTTTTTCTTGTTGGTTGTTTCCTTTTTGTGTGGGCCTATTGTTATCTCCTCAACATGGTGGGAGTGGATCTTTAGTTCCCTAACGTCAGGTGGTAGTGATTCTTATTACCATTGAGATCCGATGTTAATGACTTTTTCTAGGACAATCCTTGTTGAATTTCCCCCTCCTTTCTCCTATCTTTCTTATGTTGTATACTTGTATCATTATATCAGTTGTGACATTCTTGATATTTTATTATACTTTATATTTTGTTTTATCACATACCCTATGACTTGTGCATTGGATGTTGGTTCATTTTGTATACCTTATGGTATCAATTGTGTCTAGGTTTCATTTATGTGATGTACTTGTTATACTTTTGTATTATGGAGATTGTATATTGTTTATTGTATTTTGTAGATTAGTTAACTTATGTAATTCTACTTCATGGAACCCTTGGTATTTGTAATCTATAAATGAGTTACATGTATGTATTCTCTTATGTTATATTGCTTCTGCAATGTTATTCTTTATCAATTGTAAACACTTAAAAAATCATTCTATAAATTTAGTACCATGCTTTAGATTAATTTCTCTTGGGTTCCTTAGTAGAGCATTACATTTGGTATCAGACCCTGACTTTCTACATTGGGAACTCTAGGATTTTTTATGCCCATTAGGTTTTTAGTTTTTGACCATTGTAACTTATAACTGTATGGTAACAATTTGCAATTTGTTTAGTTACAATTGTGTTTTATGCATATTACGTTAGTGATTGTCTATTGTGTTTGGGTACATTCTCTAACATGCATCTAGGATGTTGTATTCTTAGGTGTCATGAAGCGATTACTCCCTTAAGTGTGGCTAATACTGATCACTTTGTTATGTGTGATGTGTTATGATTCATTATTTATTTTAGTTTTTGATGATTTTTTCATGTTGTGTTTGGGATAGCATTAAATTTTTGAACTTTCTTATGCTTGGACTAGTCATCTAATTTTATTTTTTATATCTATTTTGTGGCATTGGTCATACTTGATTTACTGTTGAAACTCTACAAAGTATTTTATGATTTATTTTTGGACTTGTTATTTCCCCTCTTGGGATTTTTCTTTCTATTTTTTGATGACTATTCTGAATGTTTTATATTGCTAGCTTAGTTTTGTGATAAGTCTTGTTTATATCATGTTCGTTATGGACCTCTAATAGTATTTGTAAGGGAGGACATTGTAGAGAATAATACTAGGGTGTTTTATCATAATAGGTCAATCGGGTCAAGGACCTAAGTCCCCCATTGAATTATGCATTGTATTCATTAGAGAACCCTTGTAACACCTTTATGTAACCTTGTAATCTTTATTTTTTTGTCCCAACTTCTAGCAGTAAGCCTTATTTTAGGGGGTGTATGTAGTGCCCACCCATAATTTACTTTTTAATCTTGATTCCTGAATATTTTAGTTATTTTCATGGTTATTATACATATGTTAGGATGATTTTACTGACCCCATACTTGCATGTGTATGGTTAGCATATATGTTTTATATTGATGTGTGGTGTGCCTATCTTACATTTCTGTGTGATGTGTCTGATGTGGTAGAGGATGCAGACATATTTTCTTGAATTGCAAAATCTACACCGTCAACTAATCCCTATCATTGTCTATTATTTATATTAAGAACATTCTCGACTTTGTGATGCAGGTTTGCAAGTACCGGACATCGACTTCCCTAAATTGTCAAGATGAGTGTTCCCTATCATATTATCTCAATGCTAAGAGAGGGGAGATAACATTCAAGCCTACATCCTAACATAATCCCTAATTTTTCCTTATATAGTGGACAAGTATCTAGTTGACTACCTTCTTCAAATTCATCGAGGTGATGTGAATTAGTGAACCCTTGTTTGAGCATGCTTATGTTGTTGCATCTTTTATGCTTTTTGATTTGGTCAGATTTCAGTATGCATGCATGAAGGTCAATGTGGTATTTTGTCATGATGTAAGTAAAAGAGTAATCAAAGGTTAATTATAAAGTTTAAATAATTAACCCTTCTAAGAATAATAAAATATTAAATATATAGATATTTAATTATTATGGATTTATTAAATACTTGTATTTATTAAAAGAGATTTAATTAAAAGTCTAAATATAGTTGAGGAGACCGCTCTATAACTAGGGCTTCATTTTAGCGCACTACCCTACTTCCCGCGGGCCCAAGTGGGTATGCCATTAATGGCCTCCACTTCCCTAGGGTATGGAGGTGGTCATAATGGAGAGAGAAACCACACCCATATTAAAAATGGGAATAAAGGCTTTTTTAAAAGAATTATTATCAACCCCATACCGGAATCGCAAGCCACTACTAATGTAGCAGCCATGGTAGAAAACTCACTTGCAGCGGCCGCAGTCGAGAACAAGCAAGAACAGGAGAAACATGGAATGCAAGGAGCGAGACCCCAACAGAGAACCTTCAAGCAGGCCGTCCAAAATGAAAGAACACTTCTAGAAGGTGCCCTCTTTATCTCATCAATCTCCCAGAACTCAGAGGCTTTTGTAGGAGATGGAGGTAAGCTTCCATCGCCTCCCAAACTCATCATTAAGGCAAATCCTCAAATGATTATCGCAATTAAACAAGAGAAGATTAGGCTTAAAGATAGTGCAATTTTCTTTGTTGATGTCAATGCTTCTAGAATTCCATCTAGGAATTATCTTATTGACTAGTTTCAAAGGATTTGGGGGCAAAAACTAGGGTTTCACTTTTCTTATTATAGAATGATGCAAAAAGGTTTTTTCCTAATGTTGTTCATAGACCCTAAATCCCATAAAGCTATAATTGACAAGCAATTCTAGAGAGTAGGCCTGTATGAAATTAGAGCCATACCATGGTCTCTTGAAGCCTCACATAGAGAAGTCCTGGCTCTTTCTATCCCCCGCTGGGTTGTCATTAAAAATATTCCTCCATTATTTCTTAACCTAATCCCTCATGCTATCAAACCCGTTGGTAAGGTGCTAAGGATTGACCAATCTAACTTCCTCATTCCTCGTACAGATGTTAGGGTGCTCATCTCCCTCAAACCTGGCATCAAATTCCTTGAATCTCTTCACTTTGACCTCGGTGGGTGCCCTATCAATTTCCCAGTCACCTTCTTCGGTGGTATTAATATTTTTTACCTCTGTAGAAAGGAGGGCCATAAAAAACAAAATTACCCTATTTTTAAAAAATGCGATCCCTCTCCCTTTTGAGACCCTAACCCCCTATTGCAAACCCTGCTACCCCCATATCTATCCCTCCCAATAATTCTCCATCTAGAGTAGCCCAGGCCATTAACCCTCCTACCCACCCATCTTACAATGAACAAATTCCTCCACCCATCTCGAACAACTATGCTGCAGACTGGATGAAGAACTCAAATATTTACTCTGCAACCCTTGATAAACTCAAAGGCCAGTTTGAAGTACAACAAACCCCCCAAAGCCAACCTTGATGATCCTTGATGCTATGAAGAGCCTCTCTTCTTCTTGTGAATTGTATTTTGGATTGGGAAAAGATATCATCCCCCCAAGGCCGAAACACAAGAGTCAAAATGCTCAACAGATAACTATTGAGAGGATTAAAATCAAGGTAGAAAATATTCGGTCGATTCCTAAACCCAAATGGAAAAGTTACTCTATCCTTCCTTTGGATAAAGATACTCCTAGTGACCTTTTCACCATACCTAGTGTATTATTTTACAAGATGGGTAGCCCTAGAAACTCCTCTCTCTTGGCTTGCTCCCCCAACTCAGTTGAACCTATTGACCATCACAATGGACCAGTCATTGAGAGATTGACCCCAAATATATACATAGAAGATAAACTCAATGAATTCAATGTGGTTGTTATCCTAGCACCTCCCCCCTCCCTCAACCACCTGATCAGTGGACATATGTACCAAAGAGTATAAGAAAAATAGAGCTACCCATCTTGGAAAAGGGTACAGTAAGTATGATGTATGAGCGCAAGGAGGACCTTGACCTTGAGGAAGGTGAAGTCAATAGGGAACTGGAAAGTTCCTGCAAATCAGAGGGTGGTAGGTTTATCTTTATCTCAGATTCTAATAAGAAGAAGAAGAAGGATAGCAAGATAGATAAGAAAACTCCACTGGATGCCCCAAGTGGGAGTAGTCTCAAGAAGAAAAGAGGATGACCTCCTCTATTGAATGGAAACCCCAAACCATTCATACACCCCAAGAATGACATACCCTAATTCTTTAAGATTTTTAAGACTCCCATGGAGATGGATAAATAGCTCCAATGTCTATCTATTGTGCATCATGGAATGTCAACAGAATAGAGTCCTCTGATAGGAAATATGTAGTCAAAATATTTTTGTAGTTACATAAGGAAATTGACATATTCATGCTCCAAGAAGTTAAGGCAGTTGTATTCTCTCTCTATATAGAACTAAAGTGCATTTGGAAGGATGCTACTGAATTCTCCTCTAAACATCAAAAGGGAAAAGGAGGAACCTCTATATTAGTTGGAACCAAGTGGAGGAAATTGATCAAAGGATGGGGGATCTCTCCTTGAAGCAAAGTAGTATGGGTCTTATTTAAAGTTGGGGAACAAGCCCTTGGAATTTTCTTTGTGTATGCCCCTAATGACCACCATGCGAGGATTGAACTATAGAAATGGATCTCAGAATTGGATAATATACCTTGGATCTTGGCACGATACTTCAACATGATAGAAAGAGCCTAGGAAAAAAGTGGAAGATAGAGGTTTGAATGGAAAGGAAATGAGATGGTTTTCTGGAATAGGATTATTTCTAAACTCAATCTCTTTGAGCCCCTAGTAGAGAAGAAAAGAGACTCGGAAGGAGTTTGGTTTAACTGGTCTAACTTTTAGAGATGTGACAAGAGGATATATTCCAGGTTAGACATATTTTAATTCAACAAATAGATATTCAACTTCCCTCCTATTATAGGAGATAATTGTGTGAAGATTATCCCCTACACCCTCTTAAACCACCACACTATTTTCTCTTGCATTCACCTTATTCACTCCCAAGATGCCTCACCCCCTAGAAGAGCAAGGTTTGCACTTAAATCATCTCTCCTCAAGGATGACGTTTTCCATGCTTCCATTAGGATAATAGCCTAGAATAATAAGGATATAGTCTACCACAATTCTAAAGTGGACAAATGGAATCTTACCACACTATCTTGGAAAAAGATGCTAAAAACTGTTGGGAAGAAGAAGGCCAAAGATGCTAGAGGAAAAGAGTTCAAGATTGTTGAAGAGCTACAGGAGGCTGAGATTCAGATTCAAAACAATCCTTTAGACTTGGGACTATTGGATTCAGTGATGGAATGCAGAGATTCCCTTAGGAAGATTCAACTCATTAAAACCAAAGGTGATAAGGTGAGAGCTAGAATTAACTAGCTCACTCTTGGGGACAAAGGATCTACATTATTATTCCAAACCCTAAGGAAAAAGGAGGCAAGAGAAAAGATTTATTGTATCATTGACCAAGGTAATACTATCATAGTGTAGGAAGGAATTCTAGAAACCTTCTCCAGTTTCTATAGAAAAAATTTCACCACTGAAGGAAATGACTCAATTGACTCAGCTATGCACAATATTAGAGGCATCATCCCTAAGAGAGTATTAGAGGATGCTAATGATAAAATTGGGAGAGAAATTTCAGTGGAGGAGATAAAAAATGTCATCCTGAGTATGGATAATGACAACACCTGGCCCTGATGGGCTTACGGTATAATTCTACAAGACTAATATTGGATGGCTAAGTATCAGTCTTTACAAAGTCTTCCAAGAGGCCATTGTTGCAGGAAATCTTGGCTCTAAACTGAATTATGGCCTAATAAAATTTCTTCCCAAAGATGGTGATAGAATCCTAATAAATAATTGGAGACCTATCACCCTTCTAAATGTGGGGTATGAGATCCTGGCCCAAGACCTCTCCCTTCATATTGTCAAGGTCCTCCCTAAGGTGATCAACAATACCCAAATAGGATTTGTCAAGGGTAGATATATCCTAGAGAATTTGGTTACCTACTAGGGGCAATGGACTGGGCCAAATCTTCAAGAAAGCAAGGTAATATACTCCTCATAGAGTATGAAAACACATATGACCATATTGTACGGAAGTTTATCCTACTTATGCTAGAGAGCCTAGGCTTTCCTCCCTCATTTTCCAAAATTGTCTCCACCCTGATAAAATTGTTTATGACAATAGTAGAGGTTAATGGCTTCTATTCCCAATTCTTTCAACTCACTAGATCTATCAAGAAGGGGTGCCCTCATTCTCCCTCCCTATTTTTTATTGCAGAAGAATCCCTCAACTTCTTGATTAGGGATTACACCTTGTCTCCCAAATTAAAAGGAATCTCTCTTCCCCATGGCCAAGAGGTATCCAACATTCAATTAGTAGATGATACAACCATCCTCCTAAACATTGAGGAGAATAATATGGGGTTCCTAATGGAGAAATTATACCTATTTTGTCTGGCCTTGAGAAGAAAAATCTCTATCTCCAATTCCATTATGCTAGGATGGGAGAGAAACCCACCGAGATGGTGGAGAAAATATGATTTGGAATGGAGAGGACTTACCCATATTGTGAGGTACCTAGGGATTATGTTTGTCATGGATCCTAATATTAATGAGATGTGGTGTTGGGATAAAGATAGGATCCTCAGCAAACTCAATAAGTGAGATAGAAACTTCCTCTCCTTCCCTGGAAGAGTTCAAGTTTGTTAGAAGATACTTTCTTTCTACCCCATCTATTTCTCCTCCTCATGGCTTTTTAATCAGAACCAGTTCAGCTCTATATAGAAGATTATCAGAGATTTCCTTTGGTCAGATGGGAGAGGAAATAAGAAGACTCATGTTTTCTCTTGGGAATGGTGCACCAGAGCAAAGGCCTGGGGGGTCTAGGTTTGAAGGACCTCAGGACGCAAGTTATATCATTAGCGGTTAAGTAGATTTCCAAGGCCTCCTCTGGAGATGAACCTTGGAAAATTTTGATCAGAAACAATCTTTATAGAGCTCATCCCTATAAAGCCAAATCCTAGACCCACCTTAGCTATTCTGACCTTCTTAGCATAGACAGTAAAATTGTTTTGCAAGGATCCAATGTCTTCAAAGCTATTTGGAAGAGTTGGAAATATGTTAGGATATTCCTTTGCAACACTACTCCCTCAGAAAGTGGTGGTAAGATTTGTGGCTCTAGAGCCATATGGTGGAGCCTAAAACATAAAGATAAACCTCTAGCCCTACTGCAAGGTTGATCAGCAAGGAAATGGGTAGAGAAAGGAATATGTTTGTTCCGTGATGTCATACAAGGAGGAAAAATTGACACATGGGAAAGGTTGAAAGTAAGTTTTGACTTGCCCATGTCCCAAAATAGAACTTATGCCATACTTTATGCTACTCTTACCAAACTGGGACCCCTTAATGGCAATTTCTCACTTGACAATTGCTCCTCCAAGTTTTCTTGGTCTGACAATACCCCTCTCCACCAAGTCAAGACCAAATACTTATACGACCTTCTCACCTAGAGCCTAGACATCTTCAACCATGCTAACTCCATGTGGCATCTTGATACCCCCTCTACGGATTGGAACAAATACTTCAACTTTGTCTCGACTAGACCTATTGAGCCCAAGATTATATTTTTTTATGGCATCTCCTTCTATATAAACTCCCTTTACATAAGCCTGGGGGGATCCTAATTTGTGAATTGTTTGCAAGAAATCTGAATCTGTTTTTCATGTCTTCTTTGAATGCTTGTTTGCTGCTAAAATTGGGAAGATGTTTGGCCTCACATACAAATCTCATTTCGATAGTCTTAATGTCATTTCTGGGAGCATTAACAACAAAAAATTTTGCAATGTCTTTTTATCTATTATGTCTTCTATTATATTGTGGGTTATTTAGAAGGCTCACAATAATGATGTTTTGGCAGGGAAGAGAAGGAATCTTACTGAGTCTCTAAGGAGACTCATCTATTTTGATGTTTCCATGCAGGTTACAGCTGTTATAAAGATGAAGGAGAGTGAGTTCCTTTAGATTTTGAGAGATGGTGAGACCACCATCAGTAAGAAGGACATAGTGCGTGGTTATACAACCATGAAGCTGTGACCTTAGTTTGATAGTAAGCTTTCTGAATTCATTGATCAGGTGAAGCAATCTAACATACCTATAGGTTACAGGATAGCTAAGAACATAGAAAGCTTCCCAACCCATGGGATCATTGGATACAATGTTGTATCCCCAGACTCCAATGAGTCATATGATGAACATGATCATCCTTCTGATTAGGATAGCTACTAAAGTTTATAGTTAGTTCTCTCTTCTAAGATACACTCCGTGATGTTGGTAATTATAATATTTTGAGCTTATTTTTTATATGGTTGTGGTTCTATCCAGCCCTAGTGTAACTACTTTGATATAACTTATACTCTGATGTAACTTTTTGATCCTCTGATATGAAATAGAAAAAAAAAAGTCTAAAGATACAGTTTGAAGATTTAATTAAATATTATGTGTAAATGGAAATTAAAAGGCATATTTAATAAATTATTAGTATGCTACAAATATTATTCCTAATTAAAAATAATAATATGCAATATAATTGCACTTAAATAATCATAATAATAAATTGAGTTTTAATTCTAATTAAAATTTGATTTTTTGGGAGAATGAATTATTTTATTACAAAAAAACAAAAACAAAAAAAAAAAAAGAGAGAGAAGAAATAAAAGAAGGATATTTATTTATTTAAAAGAAATATATATAGATATAATACTTAATTTGGGAAAGAAAATAAATAATATTTATTTATTTAATATTAAAAGAAGAAAGAGAAAGGAAATTGTGTATTTCTTTCTTTTAAAAATAAATAAATAAGTAAATTAATTTTATTTAAAAAGAATAAGAAAAAAACAATTCTTTTATCTTTTTTTCAGGGTTCAGTATTTTAGGAAGTTGTCCTAGAAACCCTAGTTGAATAGTATTTATTTATTAAAGGATTTTTCCATTTGAAGGGAGGACACAAAGATTTTTCAGAACACAAGTTTTAGGAGACAGGATTACAGGTTTTCCATCGATATTTTGAAGTTAAAGAATATATTTTTTAAGCTTGGGAGTGAAGTCTATTTTTTGGTTCTTCTTTTTATTCTTATTCTTATCAAGTCTACCTGGCGTTTTCAAGGTAGGAGTTTCTGAGTCTTTTTTAAGTTTCTATTGGAAAGATAAGTTTCTCCTTGCTTACTTAATTCTGATTTGATTTTGAGTTAATGTTCTTTTGATTTCTGAAAATTCATACAGACGATTAGGTTGTTTTTGTGAGTTATGTTTATGGCATGTCTAGTATTTTGTGAGAATTTGTATGGAAACCCCAAGAGAGAATGATTTAAAAAGGATACATTTATTTTGTATATTCATTAAGGTTTTACCAAATTGTACAAATTTAGTTGCATAAATTTCAATTGTATGGAGGAATAATTTATTATCAGCTATGTGTATTATAGATGCCTCTATATAAGGATATGGGTTTGAAAACATACATTTTTGGATTAGGGTTGTGAAGAGTCATGGTAGGGAATAATTTTCATTTTATATCTCACCTTAAAAATATAAAGACACTTTAAGATACCTATTTGGGTTTTATTTAACATATATCAAAATTAAATAGGGTTCCTTTATATGGAAAGGGTCAATTATTGGCTGTTATAGTGAAATTAGGCCTATTTGAGCTTGATTTTTCAATCGGAGCCTGACAAACATTCATCCATGTAAATTTTGGTAATTACATAATTAGGAAAATTGCTTCATTTATATTTCAACTAATAATATTATGAATCGATTCCCTGAGTTTTATGATGATCCAACGGTTCAAAACAAAGTTATGGTCCTTTTACCAAACTAGTAACCTTCATTCCCAAACAGGGCTTCTATAAAGATTTGCTTTTTACACCATTTAAATGAACTTATCTTTAGGACTAGAAACAATATAGGTGAAATTAAATTATGTTTCCATCTATATAAGTTGCAGATCCGTATCATTTCATATGAGATTATACCATTCAAATTACTGACTGATCTACATAGAGGAAATAGACAAAAACTCACCGTTATAAAGTTAAAATTGTTAATAAGTCTTATTAATTAAAAATTAATCAATTTGAAAATTATTAAATAATTAATATGACTGATCTAATAAATTTAAAATTTAATTTTAAAGATCATAGAGATTCACTAAAACACCATACATGTTCCATATGTGTACTTTATGTTATTAACTATGTCATTTATGACTTAAGAGTATTTTAATAAATATACTGATGTTATATAAATGGAGTTAAATAATATGTAAAATGTATGCATTCCTTCTTTCATGTGATCTTGGTGTTCTTAAGTGTTAGTGTAGGTATTTTGTTACCCTGGGTGGGTTTTGTCTTCAAACTTGTACTATCTAATGACTTTATGCCTCTTTTTCTCTTTGGGTTTCATATTGTAGAAAGTTCATAACCTATTTATGTCACGATTGGTTCATGTGTTTTCTTGGGTATATATGTGAATGATGTCATGTTTTTCTTGAGTCCTTGATCTTTATGTTATTTAACCATAAGAGGTGATAACCAATATTGTGTTGAGTTATGATTTTTTCACTTGGTCACCTTGTTTCTTTTACTATGGTTGTTCAATATTCTGAGTGATGGTAGTTTTTATTATGATTTACTCCATGTTGGAGAGAGAATCATTGATTTTGTGATATGGGATTACGAGAAGTTGGTTATTGTTTATTGAGATGTCCATTATGGGTTGGATGGTTTGGATCATTGTATAGGATGTGATAATTATTATTATGCTCCATCATTTTATCTTGGTGATTTTTTGTGACTTGATTATT